>BJCM01271841.1:0-25406 GCA_018326385.1 Flaveria bidentis | reverse complement strand
TCGAATTCCTACCTTGAATCCGGCCTTCTCCTTGTTCTTCTTCAAGTCCTGACAGTACTCCTCTTCCTCTCTCTGAAATTTCGTCTGAAAAGGGCGTGATGGGGGAAATGGGCGACCATGCCCTCTTTTAACACCAACTATGTACCTTTTTGTCCTTTTTACGCCTTTAGCCCCTCATCTTGGGTTAAATTTACATTTGCCACCTTTTTTATTCCTTTTCTGTCTTTTTTTGAATATCCGGGTGTTACAAGCAGAGAACTGATCTTCTATCTCTTTAAACTTTAAACTTCAAAACTAGACTGGCTCACTCGTGCAAATGGACTAAACGTATGGATCACTCGTGCGATTGAGGTATACGATTGAAGTGTGCGAATGAATTGAATCGTGCGATTGGATTCAGTCATACGTATGGAGAGTGTGATTGGATACAAGCGAATGGGGTTGTTCAGTCATAAGATGAGTCAACAGCTGAGTTCAATCATGCGAATGGAGTGTGCGATTGAGTTCAGTCATGCGATTGAGCCAATCGTGCGACTAAAGGCTATTGTTTTTGCAAAATCGAAGGTTTTTTACACTTTGACACAAAAACACGATTTTTCAAGAACCCTAATCTGCCGTATACCGAAAAACGTAAACTTTGAGAACAGGAGACATCGAAAACACTTTTTTGTTAGGACCGTGTACATACGGAGTACTAATTGCTTATGTGTGAAACCAGATCAAATAGTGCGGAATCCTATTTGATTGGCGATCCAACCAGTGAGAACGCAATCCCGATCAATCTAACGATTAAAGAAACGTTAAGAATGAGTAGAAGATGATCAGATGCGAACTATGAACTTGGAATAGGGTTTTTGGATGATCTGGACGGCTAGCTTATGAGTATGTGTCAAAAGTCTTAAAGTGTTCCATTTTTTCACGATTAGGTGGTATTTATAGGTTATGGGTTTCGAATCATACGGCTAAGCCATTAGCATGATTCAGTCGTGCAACTGAATCATGCGATTGATCCATACGCAGGACTGACGATTCAGTCGTGCGACTGAGTCAATCTTATGTCTCAATCGTGCGACTAATCATGTCTCCTGGTTCAGTCGTGCGACTGGTCTATTAGCATGAGATATTCATGCGTATGGTCCATTAGCATAGTTCATTTGCATGAAGACTCATACGAATAAGTTTGAACACATTTCTCAATCATTATTGACTAAGAACTATGCACAATAACCTCAAACCTATATAGTAAATTTATTATACTTTAACACACAATAATACAATGAAATATTAAACATTATAAGCATCAACCACATATTATATTTCATTTAACTCGTTCATTACATATGTTTTAGACATGAACGACTTTTATATTAAGCACATAAACTAGGAACATATATGTATCAACAAACTCCCCCTTGGACCTAGTTTAATCTATTGTCTGACATTCTTCATAAGCTCTTTAGATTTCTTGTACTTCTCCTCTCTTATGACTTTTGTGTGTATTTCAAATGCAAAGCGGAGTCTTATGAAATTCTGTAATTGGAGAGCTTGTACAATATCTTGCGCGTCATAGAACAGTGGCCACTTGTATAAATTGTAGACATCGTCAGCAGACAAGTTTGTAAGCCACATTGGGTCGAATACCCGAATAGTTTCCAATTTGCCCTCTCTATTTAGAACTATGACCGCTTCACCCGATCTCCAATCATAATACCACCATTTGAAGTGTGGAGTGAAGTCCTGAGGTATTTCCCGTAAGGGAATCTTGGACATTGTGCATGGGGGATTCCACTTCAACGCGACTTTAGGCTTTCCAAATATGGGATCCACTTCAAACCAACGAATGTACTTCTTCAATTGTTGAGGTCCGAAGTTTACCCATCTTGTGTGGTATTCCTTCTTTAGAGCAGCCTCAAACCAACCTGACATCATTCTAGGATCAGCATATAGTAGATTTAAGCGTGCTAGTTGGTTGAGCTTAAAACCTGGGAGAGTCTTCGGATCTTGTGGATATCTGAAGTACTCTATTCTCTTCTCCCTTTTCATAGCATAAACATTTAGATCCTCAAAATATGCCCACGCAATAATCTTGCCAGACACCTTCAGATGTTTCTTGACCTTGTAGAGTTTGGTGTAGGCATTTTGCTTTGGAGCTGTGCATTGGGCTCTAATTTCAGCAAAACAAGCTGCCCATTCAGCCTTCCTTATATCAACATCTGCATCCGAGGCTTGGGCTTGGCTTTCATTCTTATCCGTTTCTTTTTCCATCTTATCCAGTTTTTCAAATGTAGCACTGCCGAGAGTGTCACCCAAGTCTGGGATCACATTTCCCTCTCGTTCAGTGTACTCTGGATAGTGCTCAGACGTGACATCCTCAATCTCTATTTCATAAACATCGTTCAACTCATCATCACTAGTCATATCAACTGTAGGATCATCTTTGACCAGCTCATCCAGATACAGTCTAAATATTTCAGCCAGCTGTCAGGTCGTGTATGATCTCTCCCACCTCTGGCGTGTAGCTCACAGACCTTCTAACTATCCCTTGCAAGTCAAGAATCATGGTTAATTGATTCTTGACCTGCTGAAATGGTTGGACAATAATTTCATCTATCTGATGAGTTTCAATTGATTGATTAAACATTAAGCATATCACACATAAGTCATTATATAGAGCATTACGACATACATAATCACTAATTACATTAATGTAATACATAATTCAAGTTCAAAAGGTTTAAATACTAAGACATCTAATAATTACTTTTGTCTTGCTCTGTTGGTTCCTCAGCTTGAGTGAGATGTGCAAAACACCCGATCTTTAATCAGTTCCTAAAAAGATATTAGATCGGGCTGAAATTATCACACTGCAGATACACCAGAAACTTATTTCAACTTCACAATCATCACCTTCTTCAAGGATCTTTAGTACTTCTTCAATAAGCTTTTGGCTCTGTTGTGGATCAATCTGCTATTCATAAGCCTGAGAGATATTCCACTGTAACCAATAAGCATAGGCATCTTGTACATTAAGTGACATAACCTTGTTAGTTTCTTGAGAGTCTTCGTCATCCATACCACCACCCATTTGCATTGCATTATTCCCATCTCTATCCAAAACATCATTTCTTCCTCTCCATCAAGTAAAAGAGGATCATGTGAGAGCACGTGAACAGGTGGTTCAACATTAGTGCTAAGTATGCATTCTGGATTTGGTCGGACATCTCATCAATTTCTCCTCCCCTTGACGCTATGCACTTACGGATCACATGAGCTAAGCACTTGAACTTGGGGCATAAGTTTCTCTTCTTGAGCAAACCTGCATTGATGTCCCTAGTGTACTTCATCCTCAGAAAAACGTCTACATGTGCACATATGTTGTGCTTGATGTTCATTATCCATCGTTCAGCCATAGTGCTGCAACACAAGACACATATACGTTAGAATTTGTATAAATGGATGACATTTGAATTTTAATGAACTTGATTCAATTAATTCAGTCGTGCGAATGGACAATGCGACTGAGTCTTAGTCGTGCGATTGGGCTCAGTCATACGATTGAGCCTGCGACTGAGCTTAGTCGTATACTGTCCCATGCGGTTGGACCAGTCATGCAACTGAACCCATAAGCATGGTTCATACGTGCGATTGAGTCGTTCGGCTGGCTCAATCGTGCGACTAGAGTTCATCAGTGTATCCATTCGCATACCTCACTGTTAAACACAAAAGTTTTTACTCTTTATCAAAACATGACATTTCACTTTGTGTAGAGAATCATCTGGACCGCAAAGACTCGAATCAGCAATTAGATTCATTTAAGCCAACATGTGTGACCATTTAAGTGTTCTATTCTTAAAAGGATTCTAGGTTTTGAGTTTTAGCGATTTCAACACTTAAGACCTGCATTTAAGACATTCATTTTGACCGAGTTCAGTTGGAGTGTACCTATAGATGAGTAGAGTAACATTTAGAATCACAACCACAATGCTAAATCAATGAAACGAAATTTTGGCAGAGTATCGGTGCTTTCGTGCGACTTGAGAGTGATTGAGGGGTGATAAGAATGTGCGACCGACTTCACCCTATTTATACTGATTTTATCTTCATTCGTGCGACTGGGCCTATTCGCACGCTTCATTCGTGTGACTAGGGCTCAGTCATGTGACTGGCTCAGTTGGTCACGTTCAGTCATGCGACTAGGTTTCAGTCGTGCGACTCACTCAGTCGGTCACATCCATTCGTGCGATTGGTTCATTCCGGTGATCCAATGGCATGGATTAACCCATGCTTATGGTCCAATCGTACATCTGGTCCATACATATGGTTCAATCGTGCAATTGGCTCATACATATGATCCAATCGTACGACTGGTCCATACTTATGGTCCAGTCGTGCGAATGGCTCATACTTATGAGTTTGACCTTATGCACTTTCAAAGACTTAAAATTTTAACTATTGATAAGATGTTATGACCGATGATCATCTCAGACATGACCTTTTTAATTTGAAAAACTGTTTGATCACCTCAGACATGATCTTTTTAACATAAATCTTATGTGTTCACCTCAGACGTGATCCTTTTAAATTTAAAGCTCGATTGGTCAACTCAGACGTGACCCATTTTAGTGAGTGATTTACAGATTGAATCCAGATGTATAGTTTGACTTTTACCTACCAAATGACTAAAATTAAATAAAAAAACTAGAAATTTAAAAACAAAACTAAGACGTATTTTTGTATTTTTGATTTGAGGTAGATTGAAATCTTAAGACAATTATCTAACAAATTTTTCTTCCTAGACAACACAGCTTCAAGTTAATTTGATCATAACTGGAACGATTTATTATAGAATCATACAGGTATATCAAAATCATTTGGGACATTTTACCAAAACCTTTTGATGCTAGATTCTTGTTTTCATCGAGAGTCATTAGCAAGTTTAGAAATCATACTAGAGCTATAAGATGCACACACTGATTTGGACTTTCAAGAATTGCAGCCACGATGATTGTCAGTATATTTGTCCTCTTAAATCCATACACAGATTTTTGACACAGATTGGTGATGAGTTAGGTATAATTATTTCAACAAACATTCGTGGATCCCACACTTATATGGTAATCAACATTCCTCAGGAGATTTTTTAGCAGTCTACGAGTATTTTGACAAGAAGAAACTATTCTAAAAGTTTTCAAAGAGATGCCAAGCCTCAGGTCAGTGCCACCGCACAGCAGAGAGGCACAAGCAACAATGAATTCTTGAATATTTAGGTTATGCTTATCCTCAGGTCAGTGCCACCGCACATCAGAGAGGCACACAACCTATCTTCTTGTTAGAGAATATATTTTTTCTTTTTGCACATAACGCAGCAATAGCATTTGTTATTTTCTTGATTGCGCTTATCAATTTTTTCATGCTTTGCTCTTTTTGTGGTCATCCGCACATATTTGTGGCATTTATTTGATCGTCACTCTTTATTGGAAACGCGTTAATTGTGTTAACCAGGGATAAGATGGGAATCCACAGCAAGTTGAACAACTTAATTTCAATTTTAATCACCAATGAGGTCTAATCATCTATTGTGTTGAATCTACCAACACATCCTATAATGGTCTAGCAACCTCTAGGTGTACTTTCTCTGTGTTACCGAAGTAGCATACCAGTTTTACTAGCATTTTTCCTTTTATTTTGCTTAGACTTCTCAGACTTATACTTCGAATTTTGCATCATAATCATTTAAATTCTTTTAAAGTCCCAAACTATTTGACCCCTATGTACTATCATTTTCCATTTACATTGAATCCGTATCATAGATTTGATTTCATTTCTATTAGCTAGAATGTCCTCCTCCCTCGTTTTTTTGTTTTTTTAAGTAATTAAATTAAAACAACTAATTTAATACTAATCTAACCTATTCTCCCCCTAAAATTCTAAAACCGAAAATATTTTTTGTGTTTTTTGAATTTTCAATGAACAGGAAAATAAAATAAACTAAAATAAAATACAATACAATTAAAATAAAATAAAAATTGTCGGACTAGGCACTTTCTTCCTCTAAAATCACATCACTATTCTTTTTCATGCCATTAACCTCTAATAAATATAAAAACCTCGATTTATCAAATGCTTTTGTGTAGAGGTTGGCGCGTTGAAAATCCGTATTTATTTTAACCACATCGATTAATTTCTTTTCAAAACAGTCACGTATAAAGTGATACTTAATTCCAATGTGTTTAGTTTTAGGATGTTGGACTGGATTTTTGGTGACAGCAATTGCAACAGAGTTATCAACAAAAATAGGAGTGTTAGAGAATTGCAAACCATAGTCGCGCATTTGTTGTTGAATCCAAATGATCTGCGAGCAACTTGCAGCAGTAACGTATTCAGCTTTACAAGTTGACAGAGCAACCGATGTATTCTTCTTACACTACCAGGTGACTAATCTTCTCCCAAAGAATTGACATCCTGCAAACGTTGACTTGTAGTTCATCTTGCAACCACCATAATCTGAGTCACTATACGTTGTAAGCTCAAAATCATCGTCATGAGGATACCACAACCCGAGTGTTGTAGTACCCTTTAGATAGCAAAAAATCCATTTAACGGCAATGAAATGATTCACTTTTGGTTTCGCCTGATATCTCGAACAAAGACACGTGGCATACATGTTATCCAGACGAGACGTTGTGAGGTACATAAGGGATCCAATCATTCCTCTATACATTGTAGCATCAACCAGATCACCGTTTTCATCGGGTGCAACATCATGATTCGTGGCAAGTGGAGTTCCAGCTGCCGAAGCATTGTCCATGTCAAACCGACTGAGGATGTCCCCTACATATTTAGTCTGATGCAGGAAGATTCCTTCTGGTGTATGATCCACCTATAGACCAAGGAAGAACTTCATCTCTCCTATTCCACTCATCTCGAACTCTTCATTCTTGGAACCAAAGATTATGTCGTCCACTTATATATGTACCAGTAGTAAATCACCATCTTTTCTTTAATGAATAGTGTACAATCAATCACTCCTCTGCGAAAACCGTGTTTCACAAGATGAGTCGAGAGTTTTTCATACCAGGCTCTTGGGGCTTGATGAAGCCCGTAGAGAGCTTTGTCCAGTTTGTAAACTTTGTCCCGATGATAAGGGTCTTCAAACCCTTCGGGATGACTAATATATACTAAGAGGATATAGGATTTTTATCTGAAAACCTCAGATTACACAAAAAACCTGATTCACATGTCTCACGGATTTCCTCATAAAAGGAATGCACTCTTTACATCTAGTTGATAAACTTTAATCTTCATGTAAGATGCTTAGGCTAGGAAGATACAGATTGCTTCCATTCTAGCCACGGGTGCAAACACTTCATTGTAATCATTTCCCTCGACTTGTCTAAAACCCTGAACCACAAGTCGAGCCTTGTTTCTGTTTATGACCCCTTGGTCATCTTTCTTGCACTTCAACACCTATTTAGTTCCAATGACCTTAGCACCTTTTGGTCTATCCACCAATGTCCATACTCCTAACTTCTTGCATTGAAGAAGTTCTTCTTGCATGGCACTCACCCATGCTTCATCGTTTAAGGCTTCACTTACATATTTTGGCTCAAATTGAAACACAAAACGTCGATACGCACCGTCGTGAAGATTGCCTTTTTCCATGACAGGGGCATAATCAGCTGAGTATAGCTGATTTCTTGTCTGAACTCCCGAATGTACATCCCCTATGATGTTTTGCAGAGGATGATAAACATGTATTCGTGATCTGATGCTTGTGTACTTGCAGTAGCAAGAACGTGTTCCTCCTAGTCCACCTGTTTAGTCTCTACTTCTTCATCATCAGAGGAGGAATCACTTACATCAAGTGCTCCCCCTAAGGAACTAAAAGATTCACCTAGTGGAACTGATGTTGTCGAGTCTGGTGACGGTGTATTTAAGACATCAACCATCATTCTGGTTGATAACTCATCATCAGGAGGGGAGATAAGGATATTGAAGGACTTACAGAATCCATCATAATCAAAGAAGAATGAAGGACCCTTTCTAACAGGGGGGGTGGTGTATCTCTGAACGTCAACGTTGCACCACACTTCTACCTGACCAGTTGAGTTGTTATAAACTCGTTTGTCTGGTATATTGTTTCCTAGGAAGATCCCTTCTTTAGCTTTTTCATTGAACTTCCCTAACTAAGATTTCTTCAGTAGTGTACATGATGCGCCAAATGGTTCGAGGTACTCCAGATTAGGTTTACATCACTAGAGCAACTCATAACACGTTTTACCATGACGATTGACCACCAAGACTCGATTGAGGGTATAACATGAATTGGCAACTGCCTCGTTCCAAAATTGGATAGGTAGTTTCGAGTCTGCTAACATCGTTCGTGTTGTCTCTATCAAGCTCCTGTTTTTTCGTTCAGCAACTCTGTTCATTTATGGAGTGTAGGCAGATGTGAACTAGTGTACAATTCCTTTCTCTTTGCAGAAAGCTTCCATCCACTGGTTCTTGAACTCTGTGCCGTTGTCTGATCAAATTTGTCTTACTTTTAGCTTGTAGAGAGATTCTAATATAGTTACCAACTGTTTGAAAGATTCAAATGTCTTTGATTTGGATTTAAGAAACATCACCTAGAGAATCTTCAGTAATCATCAGTGACTACATAACAGTACAGATCACCAGCGATGCTTTTGGTACTGACAGGACCAAACAGATCTGTATGTAGAAGTTCGAGGGACAGGTCAATGGAATTTACTTTCTTTGTCTTGTGAGACTTCTTGGTCTGTTTACCTTTCTTACATGCTACATAAAAATCTGGAAGTTGAAATTTCTTGACATTAACTCCATTTACTAAATCATTCTAGATCAGATGATTCATCTTCCGTGGATTGATGCGTCAAATTCTCCTATGCTAGGAGATTGAGTCTTTTTCTATTGCCTTTGACAAGAAGCATTGAACTTGATGATCGGTTGTGGAGGCTTTTGATAGATCCAAGACATATAGGTCATTATATCTTGAAGCTGACATTAAGATTTTGTCCTCTGGGATAATGTAATCCTTCTTCAATACATAGCACTTCTTGTTGTCAAAGACCACTTTGAATCCTTTGTCACATATCTGGAGACTAAAAGCAAGTTATTTTGTAGTTGTTGAACATAGTTGACCTTATCAAACTTGACTTTCTGGTTTCCCACTCCGCCTTGAGCTATGATGTATCCTCCTTTGTTTTCAGCAAATGATACATGTCCCCCTTTAATTTGTTTGACATTGAAAAGGATAGACAGATTCTCGGTCATGTGCCTAGACGCCCCACTATCAAAAATCCAGGTGTTTGTGATAGCACTGTAACGGACACCCTACAAATTAAAAGGAAATGATCAGTTTAGGTTTGGGACCCAAGCCTTAACTGGCTTGGGTGACCCAGAGGAATCAAAAATCATAAACTCAACCCACTATCCATTTGAGGATGAGGGCATATCATTCTTCATATTGTTCTTATCATCAGACAGTTGACTTGACTTTTCTTTCCATAATCCAGTTCTATGTAAGGCATGTTTGTGTTAAACAAATGACTGGCTTACAGTTTGAAGTTTAGATTCATTTATACTCGTTGGTTGAGAGATAGAACTCTTTTTAGAAAAACGTGGTTTAGTATCATAAAGTTCACTTTTCTATCTAGGAGTCTAATAATAAGGACAATTAATAGCAATATGTCCTTTCTTTCCATAACTGTAGCAAGATCTCCCTTCTACATGTTGAGGAAACTGTTAACGTGGAGTAGAGTGTGATACAGGTGTGACTTGAGTTTGGTTGGGTTTGGACACTTCTTGTTTAGATGTTTTTGCTTCTTTAACAAAAATTCTATGTTTGATCATTTTTAACATCTTTAGCCTTTTATTTATTTGGACTTTGACGTGAAGCACATGGTTGGTTAACTGGTTTGGTTGTTTTGGGTTCAGAAATAGACAGGTTTGAACTTGACTTTACATTAACCTTTTCAAATTGTTCATCCAAATTCACAATAGGCATCTTACTTCAGATTTCAAAGTAGCCTCCTTCTATTTAGTGACAGAATTCACCGGTTTACCAGTGGAATCCGGATCACTAACTAGAGGAGTGGACATCACATGATCCTTAATTGGATTATTATTTACTAGTCTACATTTAGTATTTTACATGATCTCATGTGGTGGTGGAACCACTTTGTAACCCAACCCCTCCCCGTTATTTCGTTCTTTTACTAAGTGTTGAACTATGTGAGAAGAACTAGTCCAACTGTGCAGTTTGTGTTTTAATGAGTTGACTTCGACTTCTAAAACTGCTTTTTCTTTCTTAGTTTCTTCCAAGGAATTTAAATAGAACTTTATATCATTGGCTTCATTAAAAGTAACAACCTCGGTTTCCCTTAGTTGTTTATTTAAAAGTTTTATTTTTTCTTTATAATTGTGCTCATTTTGTTTTAAAATCCGATTAGCTTATGTGCACAGTTGTAAATCATTTACCAAGCTATCATGGTGGTCTAATAACCTAGCAAACTTAAGATCAATGCTTTCTCTAAATTTATTACATTCAATACAAGCATGATTTTCAAAGAGTTGGTCTTTGGTACTTACCTGTGAAGAATCTAATGTGTCAGCCATCAATGCAGAGCTAGACTCTTAAGATGCTAGAGATTCTGAACATAGCATTCTGAGTTCTTCTTCAGTTGGGTGATTTACCACATGCATAGTATCTTTGTTATCCGACATCACTAGTTCAACTGCGATTTCTCCTTCACTCACAGAGTCATCATCCAATCCCTCAACACAAGAAATATTTGATTCACCCCGAGACACAAAATGGAAGGTCCAATCCTGCCCTTCATCACCTTGAGCAGTCAAGGCCTTTGTCTCTTTTCCTGATGAGGTAGCTCCACTCATTTGTTTGTCTTGACGGTTGAAGGTTGAGAATGGATTTTTGTTACCTGTTTTCTTGGGCTTAACACATTCACGTTTGAAATGCCCCTTTCTCCACAGTTAAAACATGTTACTTTGGTTTTATCGAAACCAAAGGTAGTGTCTTTTATGGCTACCAATTTTTTGTCCAGTCTTTTTCACAAACTTTTTCGCTCTCCTGACAGCACTAGCCAAAGCCCACATTATATAAATTCTCTCTAGTTCATTTTTGTCCATCTGCTTGTAGTCTTCATCTGTTGATGGCAATTGCCAATCTTCCCTGTAACTAGACCATCATAGGAATGAACAACCGCTGCTAGAAGGTCCATGTGCTCCTTTGCAACCTCCAAAATAATATTACCGAGATTCTTGATCTTCAACTTAGTAGCATTTGCTTCAGGCACAATATAGTGGGTACTAGATGACCCTGACGTTTCAGATCCTGAACCTATGGTTTGAGAAGGAGCTGCTGAACTTGACACAAATGTCGTTTGAAGAGGTGCTCCCTGAACTAGTTAGAGTGAGAGAGGAGTTATAAAGTGAAGGATTCTGGTCATAGGATCCTTTCTGAGACTTGTATTTCATCCACAGTTCTTCCTCTCTCAACTTCAATATGAAGTCATTTATATCCAACTTTGACAAAATATCGTTCTGTCTCAGATTCAACACAAACGAGTCCCATTTCTCTGGCAAACCATCTACAAAACTTGACACCTTATCTTCCATAGACGTTGTTACCCCATGAGTGTGTAGCTCACTCACTAGATGGTAGCACCTGTCTATTACATCATCCAAGCTTTCTTTCCCCATCGAAGAGAAGTTATCAAACTCCTTCTTCAGAGCCTTTGCCATCAAAGCGTTCAATGTTGCATTTCCGTCGTATCTTTTCTCCAAAGCTTCCCATAACTTCTTTGCCTATTTGTTCTCAGAAAACTTATGGAATATGTCTTTTGGTATTGACTGAGTCAACAGGGCATACACCTTCTTTTCAGCATTGTACTTTGCTTTCTGGCTGTCAGTCATACCTCCCAAAGTTAGCTTAACACCATCAGCACCGACTGGCATGCTATAGCCTATCTCAATGGATTCCCAAAGATTGGGATCAACTCCATTCAGATATATCTCGAACCTCTGTTTCCATTATGGGTAATCATCTAATGTTATAAGTTTAGGTGGTTTATTGTGATTCCCAATTTCATTTTCCAGAAGCAGAAGGTTCTGGATGCGAGAGTCCCTTCCGGCAGTAAACACAGAGAACTGATCTTCCATCTCTTTAAACTTTGAGCTTTAGAACACCACTGGTTCACTCGTGCGAATGGACAAATGCGGATGAGTCAATCGTGCGATTGGACAAATGCGGATGAGTCAATCGTGCGATTGGACAAATGCGGATGACCAATGCGGATGACTCAAACATGCGGATGAGGTATGCAATTGAAGTGTATGAAGGAATTCAATCGTTCGATTGGATTCAGTCGTACGAATGGATCAGCAACCGAGTTCAATTGTGCGAATGGGTGTGCGATTGAGTACAGTCGTACGATTGAGCCAATTGTGCAACTGAAGGCTGCTGTTTTTGAAAATTCGAAAGCTTTTGACACTTTAACACAAAAATACGATTTTTCACGAACCATAATCTGCCATAAGCCGAAAAACGTAAACTTTAAGACCTGGAGACATCGAAAATACTGTTTTAATCAAAAAGATGATGTTTTTTAATTGAAAACATGATTTTTACACCGAAACTAATCGAATCACACGCAAAATCAAGAGCCAAAGCTCTGATACTACTTGTTAGGACCGTGTACGTACGGAGTACTAACTGATTATGCGTGAAACCAGATCAAATAGTGTGAAATCCTATTTGATAGGTGATCCAATTAGTGAGAACGCAATCCCGATCAATCTAACGATTAAAGAAACGTTAAGAATGAGTAGAAGATGATCAGATGTGAACTATGAACTTGGAATAGGGTTTCTGGACGCTCTGGACGGCTAGGTTATGAGTATGTGTCAAAAGTCTTCAAGTGTTTCGTTTTTCCAAGAATTAGGTGGTATTTATAGGTTATGGGTTTCCAATCATACAACTGAACCATTAGCATGATTCAGTCGTGCGACTGAATCATGCGATTTTTCCATACCCATGACTGAAGGTTCAGTCGTGCGACTGAGTCAATCTTATGTGTCAATCGTGCAACTGATCCAATCTCCTGGTTCAGTCGTGCGACTGGTCCATTAGCATGAGATATTCATGCGTATGGTTCGTTAGCATGGTCCATTTGCATGAAGACTCATACTACTAAGTTTGAACACATTTCTCAATCTTTATTGACTAAGAACTATGCACAACAACCTCAAACCTATATAGTTAGTTCATTATACTTTAACACACAATAATACAATGAAATATTAAACATTATAAGCATCAACCGCATATTATATTTCACTCAACTCATTCATTACATATGTGTAAGACATGACAGACTTTTACATTATGCACATAAACTAGGTACATATATGTATCAACATTTTTGACCCAAAAGAATAACTCTTTTGAACGAAAAACATGATTTTTACACTGAAACTAATCGAATCACACACAAAATCAAGAGCCAAATCTCTGATACCACTTGTTAGGACTGTGTATGTACGGAGTACTAACTGATTATGCGTGAAACTAGATCAAATAGTGCGGAATCATAATTGATTGGCGATCCAATCATGAGAACTCGATCTCGATCAATGTAAAGATTAAAGAAACGCTAAGAACGAGTAGAAGATGATTAGATGCAAACTATGAACTTGGAATAGGGTTTCTGGATGCTCTGGACGGCTAGGTTATGAGTATGTGTCAAAAGTCTCTATTTTTTCACGAATTAAGTGGTATTTATAGGTTTGTAGTCTTCGTTCATGCGAATGAACCATTAGTATGGTTCAGTCGTGCGACTGACCCATGCGACTGATTCATACGCACGACTAAAGTTCAGTCGTGTTACTGAGTCAAACTCATTTCTTATTCGTACGACTGATCCAGTCGTCTGGTTCAGTCGTGCGACTACTCTCTGCGGCCCGTATTTTGAATATGGCCCCAACCAAGAAAGTGGAAAGGACACCTTATGAAATATGGCATGGAAGGGTTCCATCATTTTCATATTTGAGGGTGTGGGGGTGTGAGGCTTATGTGAATTAAATAATCACACCAAATTTAGAAAATAGGTTTTCTAAATATTGCATTTGTAGTGGAACAAATTATAAGGATATTTTGTTGATGAATTTTATTATTTGTATTGTTATTTAAATGGGTTTAAGTAACATTAAATAATAAAATGAAAGAGTCATTTAAATTAAAAGGGGTTTAATTTAAATAATGTACATGACCTTTTTAATATGTGTTTTTTTTTAAAGTTTTGGGTGGGAAAACACCTTCTCGAAGGCTGAATTTCGGCCTCCCTATGGTCCACTGGGATCATTTTCTTTGTCTTGAAAACACACATTAGAAGGTATGTGCATGTGACCCTTTTACCATCATCATTTCACACAAAAAAACTCCCTCTCTCCTCAAACTCTCTCAGCCAGCAGCATCAACTTTAGAGGGTTTTGGATTGATCTTGGTGTTCTTCTCCCTAGCAAGAAGGTATTTGCTATAGTGCTTGGGGTATACAAGCTTGAGAGGACCTCCTTTTGGTGCCTTGTGGTTTTCTTGGTCCATATCATCCTCCATATCCGCCCTTTCGCTACTGGAAGGTAGTTCATGGTAGCTTCTTTATGGTTGTCCATATTGTATGTTAATGTGTTTCTATAGCTAGTTATATTCACATATAAAGATCCTTTGTTCCTTGGGTTTGTTTGTAACTTTATAATATCAAAATAGAACTCGATTTTTCAGTTCATAAATTATGTTGTAAAGTTCATTTCCGCTGCGTTTTTCACAATGTTTAAATGGTTAAACTATGTTTATGTTCTAACAAACCCAATATTAGTCATTAGAACTTACCTGTGAGGAATCAGACGAGTCAATCATCAATGTCATTTCAGAATCTTCATTTACTGGAGATTCTGAGTTTGTTGCTCTGAGATCTTCCTCAACCAAGTTATTTACCACTGTCATAGTTTCTTCGGTATCTGACATCGCTTGCTCAGCTATGACCTCATCTTCACTAGCAGATCCATCATCCAATGCCTCGACAAAGGCAATATTTGATTCACCTGGAGAAACAAAGTGGAAGGACCAGTCCTACCCTTCATCACCTTGAGCCGTCAAGTCCTTTGTCTTTTTGCTTGAAGATGTAGTTCCTATCATGTCTTTTGTTGATACAAATGTCCCTAGTTTATGTGCTTAATGTAAAAGTCTTTCATGTCATACACATATCTAATGAATGGGTTAAATGAAATATAATATATGGTTGATGTTTATAATGTTTAATATTTCATAGTATTATTGTGTGTTAAAGTATAATGAACTTACTATATAGGTTTGAGGTTGTTGTGCATAGTTCTTAGTCAATAATGATTAAGAAAAGTGTTCAAACTTAGTCGTATGAGTCTTCATGCAAATGGACCACACTTATGGCCATACGCATGAATACATCATGCTAATGGACCAGTCGCACAACTGAACCAAGAGACTGGATCAATCGCACGATTGAGACATAAGATTGACTTAGTCGCACGACTGAACCTTCGGTCGTGCGTATGGATCAATCGCATGATTCAGTCGCACAACTAACCATGCTAATGGTTCATTCGTACGATTGGAAACCCATAACCTATAAATACCACTTAATTCGTGGAAAAATATAACACTTGAACACTAGAGAAACACTTTATACTCTTACGAAGCCTAGCCGTCTAGAACGTCCAAGGAAGCCTGTCCAACTTCATAGATCAATCCTGATCGATCTCTACTCGTTTATAACATTTAGTTTCAATCTTATATTGATCGGGTAATTGTTCTCACTTATTGGATCGCCAAGCAAATAGGATTCTGCACTATTTGATTCGGTATAAACGTAGAATCTGTTAGTATTCCATACGTACACGGTCCTACCAAGTGGTATCAGAGCTTTGCCTCTTAGTTTTGCCTTTGATTGAATTAGAATTTTGTCAAACCTCACGTTTTAACTCAAAAGAGTCATCTTTTGGGTCTGCGGGTGTTTTCCGACGTTTCCAGCCATCAAAGTTGATGTTTTTCATCATATGGCATATTAGGGTTTCTAGGTAAATTATAATTCGTGTCAAAGTGTCAAAATTCGAAATCTTTCAAACACAGCAGCCTTCAGTCGCACGAATAGCTCATTCGTATGATTGAGTCATCCGCATTGTCCATTCGCATGACTGAGTCATCCGCATTGGCCATGCGCATTTGTCCATTCGCACGACTGAGTCATCCGCATTGACTCATCCATATTTGTCCAATCGCACGATTGACTGATCGGTATTTGTCCAATTGCATGATTGATTCATCCGCATTTGTCCAATCGCATGATTGACTCATCTACATTTGTCCAATCGCACGACTGACTCATCCGCATTTGTCCAATCGCACGATTGACTCATCCGCATTTGTCCAATCGCATAATTGACTCATCCGCATTTGTCAATTCGCACGAGTGAACCAGTCTTGTTCTAAAGTTCAAATTATATAGAAATGGAAGATCAATTCACTGCCGGAAGGGACTCTCGCAACCAGAACCTTCTACCTCTTGAAAATGAAATTGGGAATCATAATAATCCACCAAAGCTTATATCATTAGATGATTATCCATTATGGAAGCAGAGGTTTGAGATCTATCTAAATGTAGTTTATCCCAATCTTTGGGCATCCATTGAGACAGGTTACACGATGCCAGTCAGTGCTGATGGAGTTAAGCTGACTCTGGGAGGAATGAATGACAGCTAGAAGGTTAAGTACAATGCAGAAAAGAAAGTGTATGCCCTATTGACATAGTTGATACCGAAAGACATCTTTCATCAGTTCTCTGAGAACAAAGCAGGAGAAAAAGTTATGGGAAGCATTGGAAAATAGATATAATAGGAATGCAATGTTAAAGGCTTTGAAGGCAAAGGCTCTCAAGAAGGAATTTGATAACTTCTTTTCGATAGGGAAGGAGAGCTTGGATGATATTATTGGCGGGTTCTACCATCTAATAAGTGAGCTGCACACTCATGGTGTAACAATGTCAATGGAAGATAAAGTGTCAAGTTTTGCAGACGGTTTGCCAGATAAATAGGATTCGTTTGTATCTAATCTGAGACAGAATGATATTCTTGCAAAGTTAGACATAAATGACTTCATCCTGAAATTAAGAGAAGAGGAACTGAGAATGAAGTACAAGTCACAGAAAGGATCCTACGATCAGAATCAACTTTACAACTCATTCCCCACTCCAACCAGTTCAGGAGCACCACTGCAAACAACATTTGTGTCAAGTTCCGCGGCTCCCTCACAATCCACTACTTTAGGACCAGAAACTTCTGGGTCATCATCGACTCAACACATAGTGCCTGAAGCCAATACTACGAAGTTGAAGACCGAGAATCTTAGTAATATAATAGTGGAGGTCACAAAGGAGCATATGGATCTTCTAGCAGCAGTAGTACAATCGTATGATGGTCTAATTGCTGGGAGGATCAGAAATTGTCATCTTGCAGATGAAGACTACGAGCAGGTTGACGAGAACGCGCTAGAAAGGATGGATATCATGTGGGCTCTTGCAAATGCAGTTAGACGAGCCAAAAAGTTTGTTAAGAAGACAGGACAGATTTAGTAGCCACTAAAGACACGACCTTTGGCTTTGACAAAACCAAAGTCACTTGCTTTAATTATGGTGAAAAGGGAAATTTTAAACGTGAATGTGTAAAGCCCAAGAAAACAGGAAATGGAAAGCCATTTTCAACCTTCAACTATCAAGACAAACCCATGAGTGGAGCTACCTCTTCAAGAAAAGAGACAAAGGCCTTGACCACTCAAGGTGATGAAGGGAAAGACTAGACCTCCTGCTTTGTGTCTCCGGGTGAATCAAATATTGCTTGTGTTTAGGGACTGGATGATGGTTCTACGAGTGAAGGTGAGACCATAGTTGAGCCAGTAATGTCAGATAATGAAGAAGCTATGAACGTGGTACATCACTTGGTTGAGGAAGAGCTTAGAGCAACAAGTTCATAATCTCCAACAACTGAAGAGTCTAACTTTGCATTGATGGCTTATTCAACCGATTCCTCACAGCTAAGTACTAAAGACTAACTGTTTGAAAAACATGCTTGTAATGAATGTGACAAAATTAGAGAAAGCATTGATTTGAAATTTGCTAGGTTATTAGACAACAATGATAACTTAGTAAATGATTTACAACTGTGCACTGAAGCTAATCGTATTTTAAAACAAAATGAGTGCAGTTACAAAGAAAAAATAGAACTTTTGGGTAAACAACTAAGGGAAACTGAGGTTGTTGCTTTCAATCAAGCAAATGATATAAAGTTTTTTCTAAATTCTTTGGAAGAAACAAAGAAAGAAAAAGCAGTTTTAGAAGTTCAAATTAATTCTTTAAAACAAACATTGCATAGGTGGACCAGTTCTTCTCACATAATTCAACACTTAGTGAAAGAATAAAATAATGGGGAAGGGTTGGGTTACAAGGTAGTTCCACCACCACATGAGACCATTTTAAATACAAAATGTAGACTTGTAAATAACAACCTAGTAAAGGATCATGTGGTGTTCACTCCTTTGGTTAGTGATCCTGATTCCACGGGTAAACCGGTGAACTCCATCACTAAACAGAAAGAGTCTATTATGGAATCTAAAGGAAAGATGCCTACTATTAATCTGGATGATAAACTTGAAAAGGTTAAGGTAGAGTCAGCTTCACACATGTCTTCTTATGAACCCAAAATGATTAAACCAGTTAACCAAACCCGTGTTACACGTCAAAGTCCAAAAAAACTAAAGGCTAAAGATGTTAAAAATGTGCAAACAATTAATTTTGTTAAAGAAGAAGAAAAATCTAAATGAGAAGTGACTAAACCCAACCAGACTCATGTCGCACCTGTATCACACTCAACCCCACATAAACAGTTTCCTCAACATGTGGAAGGACGATCATGCTACAGTTGTGGAAAAAGAGGACATATTTCTTTAAATTGTCCTTATTATCAGACTCCTAGAAATAAAATTGAACTTTATGATACAAAACAAAATTCTTCTAAAAGGAGTTCTATTACTCCTCCTAAGAGAACAATTGAACCTAAAGTTCAATCTCTAAGCCAGTCGTCTGTTTATCACAAACAGGCCTTACACAAAACTAGCCTATGGAAAGAAAAGTCAAATAAGTTGTCTGATAAGGAGAATAATAAGAAGAACGATATGCCCTCTTCTTCAAATGGACAGTGGGTTGAATTTATGATGTGTGATTCCTCTGGGTCACCCAAGCCAGTTAAGGCTTGGGTCCTAAACCTAAACTGATCATTTCCTTTGAATGTGCAGGGTGTCCACTACAGTGCTATCATAAATACCTGGATTGTTGATAGTGGGGCGTCTAGGCACATGATCGGGAACTTGTCTCTCCTCTTCATCGTCAAACAAATTAAAGGAGGACATGTGTCATTTGCTAGGAATAAAGGAGGATATATCACTGCTCAGGGCGAACTGGGAAACCAGAAAGTCATGTTTGATAAGGTCAACTACGTTCAACAACTACAGAACAACTTGCTTTCAGTCTCCCAGATCTGGGACAAAGGCTTCAAAGTTGTTTTTGAGAACAAGAAGTGCTACGTGTTGAAGAAGGACTATATGATTGAGGAGGATAAGGTTCTCATGTCAACTTCAAGATATAATGACTTATATGTCTTGGATCTATCAAAAACATCCACAACTGATCACATGATTCAATGCTTCTTATCAAAGGCAACAGAAAGGGACTCAATCTCCTGGCATAGGAGAATGGGACACATCAATCCTAGAAAGATAAATCACTTGATTCAGAATGATCTAGTGAATGGTGTAAAAGTTAATAACTTTTAGCTTCTAGACTTCTGCATAGCTTGCAAGAAAGGGAAACAGACCAAGAAGGCTCATAAGGCAAAGTTAACTCTATATATGCCTCTCGAGCTTTTACACATGGATCTGTTTGGTCCCATCAGCACTAAAAGTATTGCTAGTGATTTGTACTGCTATGTAGTACTGATGATTACTCAAGATTCTCTTGGGTGATGTTTCTGAAAGTGAAATCAGAAACTTTTGAATAATTCAAACATCTGGTAACTACATTGGAATCACTCTACAAGTTGAAAGTTAGACAGATTCGATTAGACAACGGCACAGAGTTCAAGAACCAGTGGATGGAGGCATTTTGTAAAGAAAATGGGATTGTACATAAATTTACATCTGCCTACACACCACAGATGAATGGAGTTGTTGAGCGAAAGAATCAGAGCTTGATAGAGAGAGCAAGAACGATGCTAGCCGACTTGAAACTACCATCCAATTTTGGAACGAGGCAGTGGCCAATGCATGTTATACCCTCAATCGGGTCTTGGTGGTAAAATCTCATGGTAAGACATGTTATAAGTTGCTCTAGCGACGTAAACCTAACCTGGAGTATCTCGAACCATTTGGTGCACCATGTACGCTGCTGAAGAAAACTCGGTCTGGGAAGTTCAGTTAGAAGGCTGAAGAAGGGATCTTTCTTGGATATAATATGCCGAACAAGAGAGTTTATAATAACTCAACAGGTCAGGTAGAAGTGTGGTGCAACGTTGACGTTCAAAGATACACCACCACCCCCCCAACTGGGAAAGGACCCTCATTCTTCTTTGACTATGATGGTTTCTTTAAATCCTTCAATCTGCCGCATTCTCATACTGATAACAAGCTGTTGGAGCTGTAAAAGCTGTTGGAGCTAGGATATGATCTAATTAGAAATGTCAAGATTGTGTTTTGAGAATGTGTTTCAGATATTAGCTGTAAGTGATGGCCGATCATCAGTTGAATAGTATACCGGATCAGAGAACCTGTTCTTCAAGTTTGCAGAAGATACCGAGCTAGGAATCCTCCTCCTACATCTTCTGAAGCACGCGAGATTGGAGATTGGGGAAAGTTTTTCCAATATCTTTACAAAGGATGCACTCAAAAAGGGGGAGCATATAAATCGGAGGAGCTTATGAGATAAAAATCTTTCTCATCAGATTTAGAAAGATTCAAATTGAAGATACTTCAATTGTTGACTTTTAGGTGCTGATTTCGTTTGAAGACGTTGATAATAATAGACTAAGGGGGAGTATTGTTGGAGCTGTAAAAGATAGTCTATATTATCAACACAGTCAAAGTCAACAAAAGTCAATGTACCGGTCAAAGTCAACAAAAGTCAAACCCGACACATTCGAAACGAAGAACCGAGACAAGACGTTGAAGATTTAAATGACTAGGAGTTTTATTGTAATAAACATATTTTGTGTGAACAAAATATATTTTGTCTTGTTTTTAGTCATTTTTATGCTTTATATGTAATTTTGTATTAATTAACCTAAGTCTAGAAGGTTAAGTGCAATTAGTGAATATTAGTCTAGACTATAAATTGGTTAATGGTCATTAGTGTTGGTAAATGGTTGAATAACCAATTGATTGAGGGATTTACTTGTGAAGAATATTATTTGCAATCAATAGAGATAAAAGGGGTTTTAATTGTGATTATCATATTTTGATCTAATTCTTCATGATTTGATTCAAGTTTGATTATCCTGGAGTTACAATTTGGTATCAGAGCCTTAATGGATCAAATGCATTGAAGAATTGAAGAAATTGTTAGCTGATTTTTTGAAGATGTTCATCAATTTTTAGAGAGAGAAACTGGGGTTCTAGAGAGAGAAAGTAGATCTGAGTTCAAATTTCTACAGATTCAACAACAACAACATCAGATCTATCATTATCTACAACATATATTGAATCTACATCATCATTTTTACAAGAAAAATCAATGAAAATCTTTAGATCTAAAAGTTTATCTCTCACACACTAGTGTGTGTGTTTTAGGTGTTCTTGGAGCTTCAACATCTTCATCCAGCGAATTTAGCACCTTTCTGAATGGAAGTTCAAAGTTTTCGGCGAAATTACAGTTTCGTCCGGTGAAACTCCGGCGAAATTCTGGCGAAACTGCAACTCCGGCGAAACTATCAAATTCCGGCGAAACTGCATATTTTCCGAGGACACTATAAAAAGCTACGCAATTAAAGCATCAATCTGCGAAATTATGAATTCAGCAAAACTATAAAAAAAACAAACAAACTTAAACACCAACCAACTACAACTGTCACCCAATAAACCACAATTCCAAACAACAACAAGAAATCTTTCTGCGAAACTAAAAAAAAACAAGGTTCACGGTTTTTAGATCCTTAATCCATTACCAAAAGTCACCACCGCCTACAACCCAACAACCACACAACCACACAACACAAACCAACACAACCACGATCGACTACCACAACCATCAACAACCATCACCAACACAAATCTCAACCAACGGCAGCTTCTCCACTAACCGACACAACCACAACACACCATAACCATGGTAGCGTACCACACTACAGCTTGCGCGGCGGTGGAACCCTAGCCACCGCCACCTTCATCCATCGAAATCTTCATTTATTCTACATATTTCAGGGTGTTACAACCACCATTGGAACAACATGACGAGAGGAAGAAGATAATATATTGTACGTACCGTGACTCGCCGGAAAAGTTCGCCGGAACCCTAGCCGCCACGAACTTCTCTCTTTGGTATCTCCTTCGTTATTGATTTTCAGAGCAAATCGAGGCCACCATTGGTTTCAGGAGGTTGAAATTACCGGGGATAGGGGTTGCTTTGGTCATAGCTCGCCGGATTATTTTTCCGGCCACCGTGGGACGGCGGCGGCTCGCCGGAACCCTAGGGGTTCTCTCATCCGCCTCTCTATCTACACACATGTGTGTGTGTTTTCTTTTGTTGGTATTAAAAATATATGTTAGGGTTTGACATTGTTAATTGGGCTGGGTTTTTTGAAATTTTTAATGGGCTTTTTTCATTAAATTAGGTTTGGATCAGCAGATTTTTTGGGCTAGTTAAAGGATAATATTTGGGCTAACAATTTATCAAATAAAAAGTTGATATATGGACTAATCTTAATTGGGCTGGATATTTTTTTTTTAAAAAAAAAAGGGGAGTGTTTTGTGAGACTAATTTGTTTTAGTAATTTTGCTTTAGTCGGGATTAATTGAGTTCATCCCGATAAAGAAATTTTCATTGATTTTGCAAGATTTAAAAAAAAAATTTAAAAGCGTGACATTTATAGCGTGACATTTAAAAAGAATATATTTTTCCCGGGGGAGAATTCTTATAAACTTTATGGGAAAAATATTTTTGGGGCGTTTAATTGTTTAAAAAATAAAAATAAAAATGTCTTTTGCAGAACTGATTAAATCCTTCGAATCTGATGATCTCACAATTGCACAATGTTAGTTTGATAATTTTGCAGCTCTAAAGAATGAAACGATGTCTGATTTTCTTGATCGTTTTTTGTTGGTGGCAAGTAATCTGAAGAAGTTTGATGCCGAATTGGGAAATCATGAACAAGTTCTGAGATTGCTTGATTCCCTCCCATCAGAAAGGTGCTCACACGGCAAGTCGATTCAACAAGATAGAGGCTTTCGGGATTACAAACTGATGGAGGTGATCAACAAACTGAAAGAGATTGAGTTGGATATCAAACGTCGTGAGTACTATGAAGCGACATATCTAACTCCAAAGATCACTTCAAACTCCAAAGAGAAACCAAAAGAGAAATCAGATTCTGGCACCAATTCCGACGGTTTACCGAAACCTGGAACTAAAAAGGTACAAGAGGAGCTTAAGAAGACATAAATGGGTAAAGGTGGAGCGGAGTTGAATGTTGAAGTTTGTGATGCTGAGAAGGAAGAGGAATGGAAGGGAAATACCAGAGTTTGCAACTGCGAGAAGGCTCTTACTGCTGAAAGAGTCATCTTGGATCTTCCATACGAGACAGTTCAGGATATGTGTTCTTCTGCTTGTAAAATTCGTTTATTTGATGTGTATAAAGCTAATAGGTTACTTTTAGATAACCAAAAGGAGTAAACCACCATAAACGCAGAACTTAAAAAAAATGAAGCCAAGTATTTCATAAAATTAAATAAAGCTTTAAAAGAAAATGATCATTTAAAACGAATTCTTCTTGAAAGAAATGTTGAAATTAATCTTTTAAACGAAAGAGTCACATTGGCTGAATTTGAAACAAGCAAGCTTAAAACAGAGCTTGATAGATGGACCATATCCGGAATGAAACAGGAAGAGCTACTGTGTAAACAGAGGGGAGCTATAATTAAAACGAGAGTGGGTTGTGGTGAAAATCCATACATCTATCCTCCTCCTAGCATCCATTATTACTCTCCAATGCCTTAACCTCATCCATCTAATCATTTGATTGAAGCTGCAAAAACTAATAGTTTAAATGCAGGTTTAAGCAATGTTAATCTTAAAGAGGTTAGACATGTGCAGGATTCTCTTGTAGGTTTGAAATTCCTTAGGCAAAGGTCTGATTAGAAGATTAATGACGATTCCACTTTTGATGCTCCAACACCAATATCCGTTGCTTCTTCAACTTTTTTCAACAAATTCAAATCAGGTAACATTCCTTTGTTTGTTCCCGTCAGGTTTGTCAAAAAAGGAGCAGTTATTGAATCATCAAGCAATTAGAGTCCTATAAGCGAAGCCAACACAATTGGAGATGTCAATCAAGATCCGTTGGAGAAAGATCTGTGTATACGAGACTGGATAAGCTCAGATGATGAATCAATCACAGAGGTGTGTGTTGGTTCCTCACAGATCAAGATGTCTCCTAACATTGTCAAGTATCAAAAGCTTCCAAAAGCTTAATCAAGACTAATACGAATCTCTTCTCCAACTGCAAAACAACCCAGTCAGTCAGTAAAGATCTCATACCCTGTTCAGCATAGCAAACGCCAAAACAAGCAAGATTCTGCAACAACCTCAAAGCAATCTTCAATTCCAAATGCTTCACACGGGTCAGTCAAGAATCAAAAGCCCTTCAAGGATTGTTTTGAGTGTGGAAAAGAAGGTCATGTGGTAAAGAAATGTCCTAAAAGGCTTGCTACAGATGGTAAAGGCAAAACGAATTGCTTCTCCAGCTGTAAGTGTACAAAGAATGTTCCAGATGGTAAAGGCAACACGGGTTGCTTCTCTGGATCAAGAGGTAAAAATCAAACATCTTTGAATGGTTGGATGAAAAACCCTCCATCTAAACCTTTTCATGTGAAGTCGTTTCACATGCATCAAAGATGAAAATGACCAAAGGTTTAAAACCAAATTCTTTTCCTTCCGGTCTTAAATAGAAAATGATTTCCAAATTTAATTCATTCAAATCCAAATTAATTGAATCGAAACAAATTTGGTAAATTAAAAAGAAGG
>BJCM01271840.1:0-13566 GCA_018326385.1 Flaveria bidentis | reverse complement strand
ATCAGACACATTATCTTTGATTAAGTTCAAAGCTAATGCAGGTAAGTGTATTGGTTAATGCGGGTGAAGGTAACCCATGCATATAATCAATGCAAGTATCTCTTTAAAATTCAAAGTGAAATGTGAATTTTACTCTGCCGCATTTGATACAGTGAGAAAATGGTAAATTTGTTCAGCCGCATTTACTACAGAAGTCAAATGTTGATGAACTTTGTTCAACTGCATTAGTTACAGTAGACAAATGCTGAGGAACATCTCTCTTTCGCATTTTCTATAGTGCAATACTGATCAAAATATCTTTCGCATTTGCTATAGTGCAATGTTGATCAAAATGCTAATGGACTTTGATCATTCGCATTTGCTACAGTACAATGCTGATCAAATGCTGGACTGTTAATCATTCCCATTTGCTACAGTGCTCAATGCTGATGAAGTTTACTCTTCCGCATTGAACATAGTTGACAAATGCAGATGACAGAAAATGAGAAGTAATAAAACCTCCGCATTTGCAATAGTGTCTAAATGCGGATGCCTTAAAAAATCACAAGTTCAAATCTTCCGCATTAACAATAGTGAAGGAATACGGATAGACAAATGTCAAATTTTGTCTTCCGCATTTGCTACAGTTAACAAATGCGGATGACCAAAAAGACAAATTTTCACTTCTGCATTTGCTACAGTTAACAAATGCGGATGACCAAAAAGACAAAATTTTTCTCTTCCGCATTTGCTACTGTGGTGACCGAATTTGCTCTTAAACTTATAAAATCTTTTTAAAAGCTATTATTTGACTATTTAAAGGAATTTAAATAGATCATTTAATACTTTTCAAATCTGAGAGACTTTATAGTGAGACGAGCGCAAATACACAGTACACCATCTTCGATCATCTTTATCATAAACAATCAAAGATTTTCATGTGATTCTACTCAAACCATTCTTGTTATTGATTCAGAAACTGTAGACTATTTCGGAAACAAGGTGAAATTTCCATAAAAAATTTGAAATCAAGACCTAAGTTTCGAACTGTTAACCTAAATCAAACATAGAACCAAATGATAATGAAGCACACCAAAATCAAACTCTTTAATGTGATATAATATACATTTTCGACTTCAATAAACATACAAATTGATGGGAATTCAACTGATATTGAAAACCTTGATAGTTATGTTTAATGTGAAAAATAGAGCACGATGAAAAATGAAAAATGTGTAACAAATCAATGTCATATCATCTGTTGAATGATTCAAACATAGAAACTATGATTGTTAAACAACAAACTCACAATTTGTTGCAACAACAATGATACAGTAATGATAAACATTCTTTTTTGACCATTAGCAGTTAAACTGATAACTTACACACATGTCTCTTGTGCAGATTACATGGCAAATCTTACATGGAGCAAGCTCCATAATGTCAGCGGTTATTTAAACCCTGATGTCCCAGAAGCAGAGGGAATAAGAGACATCATCAGATTCATTTCTACTACAAGGGTAGCTTATGCTATCACAATCAGACCAACTATCTATGAAAATCTGATAAGGTCTTTCTGGAACACAGCTGAGGTTGTTGAAGCTGATGGTATTAGAACACTAACTGGAAGAATAGCAAAGGAGGAACAAGAGAAGAAGTCAGTGGACATATTCTCTGTATTAGCAGTTCCTCCTTTGCTATTGTTTGAATTTCAAGAGTGTCAATATGTCCACTGACTTCTTCTCTTGAATGTTTAAGTGCAACATTCAAAGTTCTTTGATAAATACCATCAGCTTGTTTGTTTTGCAGGCATTATGAGTATTATTATTGCATTGAATGTTCTTTGATTGTTTGTTTCCACCATTCAATCATTGACTTGATTATCATATTCAATTCACAGTAAGAATATCAATCTTACTCAACCCAGTCACAAACCATCCCCTCATCCTTCTCAACATCTATCTCTTGAGGAGTTCAAGGCAAACAAAATGAAGCTCGCCAACTGTACTACTCTGAGCGAAGTCTCCTGTGAAGAAGACTCTGTCAACATCACCTATGTTGATAGATCTTCATGTTCCCTCACAAGAGATAAATTCCTTGATCTGCCTAGAGGAACATTGGACCAGGTTGTTAGAATTCTAGGCCTCAACTCAGACTCATTAAACGATGAAGAGAAAAAGCTCAGAAGGAAACTGGTGACTCTACTGGATACAAAGAAAGAGGACAAGATTCCCAGTCAGTCTCTTGTGCCTAGAAGGAATATAATCCAGTGGAGGTTTGATGAACCTTCTCACAACTTTTTTTTTGGAAAGGGAGAATGGTGAAGTCAATAGACTTAATGCAACCTCTCTGTTCCACTCCAGCAGGTTTGATATTGCTGAGTTAGAAGAGAAGCCATTCTCCAACCCCTCCAACCCCTCCAACTCTAAAACTGCTGCACTTATCAGAAATCATCTCAGCAATCTTCATCTAGCCGAGCTAACTGAAAAAGCCAAGATTGAAGAAGAGTTGAAGTTGAGAAGACAGGAAGACAAAGAAAGATCTCCAACCAAAGGTGCTGCCTTTCTACAGATGGTGGAGGGTCCAGAATTGGAACCTATAGTTTGATGGGAATATGATTACAGTTCCCATCAACTAACTCTTTTCAGAGGGCAACAACAGAGGGTACATATTATCCATGGTGACAGACTCGATTTCCGGTCTACCAAGGATCTATACAAACTTCTCAGCACCACATCGGGGAAGAACAAGGAGACAGACAAATATTTAGTCTCCATGGTGCTGAAAGTTTTGAGAAGTCGATACTTGTCACATCTCTTCGACCCCGCATCAGTTATGACCACACGCTGATCATCCACTCATGCACCTTTGTTACCTGGAGTGGCTCCGCCACGTCCCAATCGCTTCCCGTTCCAATCTTGATCACCCTCTCCTTTCTTGCTACCTTCAGTTGTTGGATCTTGTATGCCCAAGACACATACAAGATTGATGTGGTTAGTACGTTATGATCCAAGTTGGGTCATACCCAATAACAAGCTAAACAAACACCAATAAATTTTTATTTGTTGATGAGATCATACAAATAAACATTGACATCAATTTAAAAAATGGGTTTTGTAAAACATTGCTTTGTATTTGAACAATATTATATGGATAGTTTGTTCATGAGATATTATTTGTTTCATTATTTAAATTGGTTAAATAATAACAAATAAAAGTGTCTAAATAATATAAAATTAAAATAGGTTTTAATTTTATAAAATTAAGGGTTTAAAAGAGTGCAAGTTTATAAAAGTTTCAAAATGGGGGGAACCCATTTTAAAAACTACATTTCGGCTGCCCATGAGGTGTGTGAGGTGCCTTTAGTCTTTGTTCATTTTTCAAGACTTCATCTATTCTTGCACTCTTCCAACTCTTCTCTCTCCAAGACACACTCTCTCTCACACACACAAGCAAAACCACCTCCCAAAACAAGGCTGAAAATCGGATTTTGAAGCTAGAAAGGGCTGAAATTTTCGGTCCTTGGAAGATCTTAGGAAGGGGTTACTTTGGTGTTGCATCCTAAAAAGCAAAGTGTCTGGAGAGCTTGTGGGTATCACAAATTGAGGCTCTCTCTTTTGAGGGCTGGACATTCAACAACATCTCCACATTCATCTCATATATCTACAACTTTAGTACAAAAGATTGTATCTATAAACACCCTATGGTTCTTATGTCTTGTTTGATAGCATACTATTTCATATATATTTCGATCCTTATTCTTGGGTTTTGTTGGTGGTTTAATATGGCAAAAATTTTCAGATTATAAACCATATGTTAAACCTCTTATTTTGCTGCGTTTTCATAGTTTAAATGGTTAAACTAAGTGTTTTACATGTGACAAAACCCATCATCAGTCACCATCCCAGATCTTTCATCATACAATCTCCCCGCCAAATCAACCGCCAAGCTAAACGTGCTCGGTCAGGCAGCGATCATGTGCCTATGGATGTCCTTGGCAAGCCATGAGTATACCTCTTGATCTTTCGTGATAGAGGTGTCACCTGATCCGGCAAAAACCGTGCCATCTCATTGAATTTAGTGGTATATTGCTATGTGACATCGTTCCCGCCTCCAGCTGCAGGAACTCCCTCTCAACTTTATCCATCTCACGATGAGGAAAGAAATCCTCAATCATTAGCCTTTTCAACTAGTCCTGCTTCCCTCAACCTGGACAATATTGTCCCACAAAGACAAGGCTGAGTCCACAAAAGAGTGGGCAACAAACTTTACTTTCTGGTCCTCTTGGCACTCGCTGATCTCAAGGACAGCCTCCATCTCCCTCACCTATCGGTGAGCAGCAGCAGCAGTGCCATTACCATCAAAGGTAGGGGGCTTGCACCTTTGGAATGCCCCATAATTACAGCCTCATGCTGCCTCAGGCACAGGCTCTTCTTCCTCCTCTTCCTCATCAGTAGGGATAACCATCTCGGCCTCCGATTGTTTTCTCCTTCCCGACGACCTATTCCTCTCCTTCCTTTCGCCTTCTCTAACGGCTTTAATCACTTTGGTCACTACAGATGGTAGGACTGTCTGCATGACCTGGTGTACTTCATCAGCAATCGCCTCCCTAGCTGAGGCATTCAAACTAGCATTCTCATTCTCTTCGCTCCGGCTATGAACCTCGGGGTTCTCATGGGTCGTCTCAGGAGCGTTAGCACTACTCCTAGTCACACGTGGACGGCCTCTGCCTCTAGGAGTCTTGGAAGATTTCTGCCCAGTCATCCTCTAACACACTATAAGATTCAAACACTAACGCGGTCATTCAAGGTAATAACTCAATTTATGTCGAGTATAGTAAATCCCTAATTACAGTGACCAGTTGTGATTAGCCACTTACTTTACTCTTCACACCCCAAGCATTTCCTATCCTGACTACATCGGTATCTAAATCTACACAAAAGCACACTAGCCACATAACATGTGCACATAATACTGGTTAACCGTTAGCTTACATAAAATGTTTACATAAAACCTTTACCCGCAGGCACGTAGCTACTAGGTCTGGCATCCTTTTCCTTTTAGTTCCATTCTCAGTTTAAGTTTATGTTTCTTTTGAAAATTTACCTATTTCACTTAAACTTTGGCTCTGATACCAACTTGTAAGGCCCAGTTCCCGGGACGCTTACAGCTGGTCTTTCATCGCACATAAAACATTATAAAACGTACATTTATTTTGCAGTGGAATTTAAAATTTTCATTAATAACTAAAAACACATTATTTCATTTGTTTACAACATCTGTTTTCATCTCAAAATATAATGACATGTCAAAATATGGATGCAAGCCTCGAAACACTCCCAGTAGCTTATGCATCCATGCCTGCAACTCCTCAGCATCAACAAAATACCTGCCAACTATCATGCATACAAAAGTCAGCGACGCTGAGTGAGTTCTAGTTTTTACAATAAAATACTTTACTTTCGTTAAAAACTGTTCTTTACTTTATTTCAAATCATACTATACTTTCGTACATGCTCACACAATCATACGTACACATAGATAATATCATTATTATCTTCATCATCATTCGTTCATTCATTTATTTCTTCGCTCATTGCTCTTCATTACTCGAATCTTGTCTCATGCAATATCCCTGACACATGCTTGAAAGCTGATGCTGTGTCGAGGCCTATACACAAACCCCCGACTCATGTCCGAAGACTGACACAACACCGGGATACGCGACAAAGATCCCATTCGAGTCAATCACAGGGATTGAACTCTATCCGAGTCTGTTGCAACACCAGGTAGCTCACCTCATTATCTCTTTATCATACGCTACACCCCCAACATTATGGGTACTACACCCCCAACATTATGGGTACTACACCCCCAACAATGTGGGTACTACACCCCCAACAATATGGGTACTAAATATGGGTACTACACCCCCAATAATATGGGTACTACACCCCCAATAATATGGGTACTACACCCCTAATAATATGGGTACTACACCCCCAATAATATGGGTACTACACCCCCAATAATATGGGTACTACACCCCCAATAATATGGGTACTACACCCCCAGTAATATGGGTACTACACCCCCAGTAATATGGGTACTACACCCCCAATAATATAGGTACCACACCCCCAATAATATGGGTACTACACCCCCAATAATATGGGTACTACACCACCAACATTATGGGTAACTATTATACACCAGGAACCACACCAATGGCCAGCCACCACAGTTGGTCCTTCGTGCCTGCTCACCATCATTGGGTTCCTCTTTCATTATTCTCTACTTTACATTGCATAATACTTTACATTTGTAAATTAATTCATTCATACATCACACCACGTAAGGCCATACATTATGTATTATAAAACATAATACGTACGTTTTGAAAACTCTTTGACGAAGATAGATAACACATCACACCCACATACACATCATAATTCACCACTCACCATGCACACATCAAGCATAAGCCATCACATAATAACAAGGCCTATCTCCCTATTTTACCCCTTTAAAACCACCTAGAAAATCCTAAGTTCAAAATGGGTGCATGGGACTTTTTAGGCGCATGAGCATAAAAATTCTAAGTGTAAAATAGTCTGAGCGTATGGGCACTATTAGGGCGCTTCTGCCCTGTTCAAGCGTTTTGCCACTATGCAGGCGCATGGCATCTATTCAAGCGCATCAACAACACTTAGCCGTTTTGATACTTAGGCGCATGGGCACCATTTAGGCGCATGGCCCACTCTTGGGCGCATGGCCAATACTTAGGCATCTGGCCAACATGCTGGGTGCATAGGCCACTGTTTAGGCACATGGCCAACACTTAGACACATGTCCACTCATGCTGGGCACATGGGCCACTGTTTAGGCGCATCAGAACATTCTGAAATATTTTCTATGCTACTAACATCACCCGATTATCATTCTAACACTACCCAAGCACAGATCTAACATACCAGGGGCACCTAAACATGCTAAACATCAACACTAACCCATAAACCAACTCTAAAACATACATACATACATCATTTTCGAACCTAAGGATGTAGACCCACTGTTACTTTCAAAATGTGTACTTAGTATGCATAATAGCCCCAAAAATGTTGAAAATCAGTAAAGAGGGGTTCTAGAAGCTCACCTTGAAGCAGGTATTCGTGCTAGTCCCTTCTACTAGCAAATTAAACTCCAAGTTCTTGAAAACAACTCTAAATCATCAAGAATCTCGGTCATGAGATTGTGAATTCGGTTTAAACCAAACAAACATCAAGAAAATATACCTTTTACAACTTCTTCTTCCTTTTTCTCTCTAAAACCGTGAGTTCTCCTTCTTCTTCTTCCTCCAAAAGTAAAATCAATTTTCTGCTTTTAATATGGGCGGCCATACCCATTTATAATATAAAATATTAGACTTTTGTACTTTGTACACTTTATCCCCCTCCACTTGTGTCCATTATCTATTCTTTCTATTTTATTTTCTTTTCCTTTCGTTTAAATAAAAATTCGGGGTGTTACAGTTTATGGCATCCAAAGTAAGGAAACTTCAACTTCTATGCATTAATAGATAGTGACTATGCAGGATGCAACTTCATTCGGAAATCCACATCGGTTGTCAATTCATTTATCTAAGACTAGTGTCACGGTAGTGCAAGAAGCAGATAACTATGTCGGTTTCATTAGCAGAAGCTGAGTACATAGTAGCATCCGCTTGCTGTTCTCAAGTTCTTTGAATTCAAGACCAGATGCTTGACTATGGTTTCAACTTTTTGCACACACCAATACACATTTGCAACACAACTACAATGTTTATTACAAACAATCCAATTCAACACTAAAAACAAATCATATTGAAATAAAATATCATTTTTAAGGGATTGTGCTGAAAAAAGTTTAATGAAGTTGATACAAGTAAATATAGACAATCAACTAGCTGATTTGTTTACTAAGACATTTGAACCTAGTTAGGTTAAGTTCTTAGTTCAATCATAGGGATGATTAACCTTGAATAACATGTAGATACAATATCATTGATTTCTATTATGTCCTATCTTGCTTTTTACAATATCAAATCATAAAAACATTGGAAAAGAAAGAGTACAAAGAGATATGTTTTTTCTAAAATATAAAAAGGAAAAAAAACAAAGAAAAGTCTAGAAAAACATGAAAAATATGTTTTTACATTACAATAACATAGAATATACCATGAGAAATGATATAACTACAACCAATATATCATTAGCAATGTTGTATAAAATCTATTAATAACTAACATACCTTATTTGATATATGGGTAGGCTTAACTTATGAAATCACAAGTGTATTTCATTCAATGCAGGTTTTCATATCCACAACATACCATTGACAAGTCAGAATGAACATTTGTATCACAAAGGTGAACAAATCATTCTAAACTAGAATTGACAACATCAACACAAAAGAGCATAAAGTCAAAGTCAACAAAATAGGACAAACATCATATTTGACTTCTCATATCCAAAATATTAAATTTTTACAAGTTTAAAATTTTATATGGGTAACAATGTTGGTTTATGAGGATGAAGGTAACCCATGCATTTAAACCAATGTGGGTAGTCATTTTATTAGTCTCTAGATATAAGTATTTTTCAACCGCATTTTTTTATGGTGAATAGTATTCAAACAAATTTTTTCACCAAGTGTTGAAAGCATTAGTAAAACATTATTGAACAAATGCAAAGCATAGTACTCAGTACTAGATTATTCATCAATATTTAACTAATGCAGACAAACAAAATTAATGTGGTTCATTAAGTTTGAACAAAGTCACAAGTGTATTTCATTCAATGCAGGTTTTCATATCCACAACATACCATTGACAAGTCAGAATGAACATTTGTATCACAAAGGTGAACAAATCATTCTAAACTAGAATTAACAACATCAACACAAAAGAGCATAAAGTCAAAGTCAACAAAATAGGACAAACATCATATTTGACTTCTCATATCCAAAATATTAAATTTTTACAAGTTTAAAATTTTATACGGGTAACAGTGTTGGTTTATGAGGATGAAGGTAACCCATGCATTTAAACCAATGTGGGTAGTCATTTTATTAGTCTCTAGATATAAGTATTTTTCAACCGCATTTTTTTTATGGTGAATAGTATTCAAACAAATTTTTTCACCAAGTGTTGAAAGCATTAGTAAAACATTATTGAACAAATGCAAAGCATAGTACTCAGTACTAGATTATTCATCAATATTTAACTAATGCAGACAAACAAAATTAATGTGGTTCATTAAGTTTGAACAAATGCAAACAACACAACTTATCACATTTGTTTTTGCGAGTGAAGAACTATTCATCACATTTGTTTAGGCTGACAACAGCTGAAAACTTTTTGTTAAATTGCATTTGTTTTTGTGGGTAATCGTAAACTTTACAAACTAAGCATTTGTTCAACCACATTTGTTTTTGCATTGAATAGTGTACTATGTGGTTAAAAATTTTAAATTCCCATTGGTTTGTCTAACACTTATGAGATTCAAAACATTAAAAGTCCTCCTATTTAAACTCCAAATCAGTCCACATTTAATACTTTTCAAATATGAGAGATACCAAATTGTGAAAAGAGAGTTCATTGTTTTCAGACATTAAAATCATCCATTTTTATTCGATTTAGAACAAGATTTCCATCTATCCACCTTCATCAATCGATCATCTACCACTGTAGTATCGGTCAAAAGGTGATTACACACTCTTGTTCAAATCGACAAACTTATAATGAAAACTGCTAATGAACCCTAGGTTTAGAATTGAAAATGATGAACAATAATCACTAAATAACATAATCTAGACAACTACAAACATCTTCAAATTATTATAAACATAATCCAGACAACTACAAACATCTTCAAATTATTATAAACTTGATTACTTTGAAGATTAGGACTAATGAAATTCCAATGAACTTCTGATGAATGTGGGTTCTTATTTCAAACTAACCAAACATGAAATTCAATTGTTATAATGATTAATGATAGTGGTTATGTGCTTAAAATGACAAAATAACATGACAAAAACACAAAAGAATGATAATCATCAGTTTGAGTGTTATGCATGTAGTTGGCAGTGAGTTATGAAATTGATTTTGACCTTTGGAAAGTCATAATTTGTCTCACTTGTATAATGTCAAACTTATATTGCACAAAGTTATCATCATCATAGTTATCATCTTCATATCAACTTACACATTTGCATCTTGTGCAGATATGGCCAACTTAACTTGGAGAAAAAGTCATAATATCAGTGGTTTTATAGACCCTGATGTACCTAAAGCTGCTGACTTAAGAGGCATGATCAGATTCATCTTAACTATCATAGTAGCATATGCTATCATAGTGAGGCCAGTGATCTATAAGAACTTCATTAGATCATTTTGGAGAACTATCAAGGTGAACATTGTGATGATGTACCAGCCATTACTGGAAGGATAGATGATCAACATGTTCTTGCTATTTCTAAACAATCTGTGAGATAAGTTCTATAGTTTGGAGATGATTTTGGCCAAACAAAAGAGATTAATAAAGATGATCTTCTTACGTTCTTTGCTAACATTAGGTATGAAGGTGGTTTTGAAGGGAAGCAGATAGTTAAAGGTTAAATGGACCTGCAATGGATATTTCTGGTTCATTACTTCCAACATTGTTTATCCATGAGGAAGACTGGTTGGAACGATATACCCCTCAACACATTATCTGCCATCTATGCCTTATGCACTAACAAACCATTCAATATGCCTGCTTATATGTTTAATGGCATGTTGTCAAACATTAGAGAAGGAAGAAGATTTATGTTCCTTATGTATCCAAGATTCTTATAGTGCCTAATCAACCAAGCCTTTCCTGATGTGGTAGGCATATGACCTGTAATGAATCTAGCTCATCACTATTCTAAGTCATATGGATACATTTAGAAGAGAGACCCAAGAAGCTATTATAGTAGTACTTTCTTTCCATTTCTTCCTTGGATGCTTGAACAAATTGGTTAAGGTATCAAAGAAATTGGAGAACAACTACAAGAACAAGAAGAACAAGAACAACAAAAAGAACAACAGGCTGAAGTTCAGGGTGAAGAAGCTATTCGTGATGAACCCATCATCCAAGATATGCATGTGATAGAGGAATAAGAATCTATCACCATATGGATATGTAGGTGGTGATCTTCATATTGCATATCCTAATCAAGCACTATCTCACATTCCATCTCCCTTTATATCTCCCATTACATCTCTATTTCACCCATCTCATGCTGCTGCTGCTGAATCAGCTGACACTAGTGAATCTACTAGTTCAACTAATAGTTTTGAATCATCTACGGATGAGGATGAATTGTCTGTGATTCAAGAGCAAGCAAGAAGACAACAAACTTCTGGATACTTACCATTTGTGGGAACTCAGGAATCAATTGGTCAAGTACTTCCTCAACCATCAAGTGAGTTTGATAGGGATGCGGTTATTTCTAATCTTTAACTTGATTAATAGAATGGAGAAGATTATAACAAGGAAAAACAAACTCATTGATGATAAAACTGATGAGTTGATCTTGAAAGACAATAAGATTAAGGAGTTAGAGTCCATTATTGAGAAGTTAAGAGATAAAGTTGATGAGCATATTGAGAATTTTTACATTTAAACTATTGTTATGGGTGATCAAGATAGACTTATCAATAACGAAGTTAAGAAGAAAGTGACTAAACTAATTCAAAGACTAAGTCTACTTGAGGATAGGCTTGTCAAGAAGGAACAAGATGAGATGGAAAAAGACAAAGAATCTGACAAAGATGAGTTTGATGATGTTTGTCACTAAGATGATGATAATGATGATGATTGTGATGAAGGAGGTGATGAAAGATCTCTTAAGAGACAAAATACAAAAAAGAAAATAGAGATGTCCACTGAATAGCAAAAAGACACTAACAGAACAAAAAAAACAAATTTGTCTTTTGAACAAGCAAGTACTTCTTGGAACCTATAGAAGAAGAATCTTTGGCCATGGTTCAATACACAACTCCTGTCTCTAGTCAAACTAAATAGGAGGATACCATGAGTTTATTGATTAAAGAACTCAATGCATACTCTTATGGTGATTTCATCATTGATGAAGACATTTTGTAGATCATTAGATAAGCTAGTGTGCCTAGTGAGCCATTTGTATTCTGTCCTCAACAACCAATCATTTTTGAGAGATATCTCTAACTACAAATGTTTCTTATTATAACTCTTACTGAGGAGACAAAGGAAGTCATTAGAAAGCTGGCTGAGTTATTCATAACACAAACACAAGAACAAGGTGAAAGAGTAGTGTTTGAGATTACTATGCTAGTTGGGGTCAGTAAGTCTAGTTCATTTGAACTGCATGCATATTCAAGAAAAAGAAAGTACTTGGCTGAGAAGGCAAAAGCAAAAAGGTATATGGATGAAGAGAATGCCCATAATCCTAAGAAGATAAAGAGAAAAGATAAGCTAGTATGGCTATTATTACTTAGTTCATGGGTATACTCTTGAGGAAGGCATGATGGATGAGCCTGAATTCCAAAAGAGCCCCCCAAAGACAAGAGAAAATAGTTGAAGATAAGGTGGAAAAGGCCTAGACTAATGATTTGATAGTGAAAGCCATGTTTCTCATTTAGGAAGGATATTATAGGATCGTTGTTTTTCTCTTAACACAAGTTTATCGCTCAAAATCATGTGGTCTCACTCAAATAGATGAAGTAGAATCTCTTAACTAAGTTGATAATACTATACTAAGTTAATGAACGCAAAAATTGTTTTCAAGATTGCAGGATTGGTTTTGTGTCACTAAACACTTGGTTTTTCTCTTAGACTCACTTATGTTATACTCAGAGAAGTCGAGTCTATTCTAAGAGTTGATAATGATATAATAAGTAACAATGAACATAGAAAGATAATTTTCAAGGTACTTGCATATATTGCTTCTCAGCTCAAAGTATTACAAGACTCTTACAAGCATTGTTTTTGAGTTACAATGAGAAATTATATATAAAACTACCTATAACTGGATATACTTTGATACCGGCTAGGATGTAGAGAATATATGAAGAGGCTGATGCAACCCAAACATTCAAAGTCTATCCTGCATGCTGCATAAGTGCATTGAAGAATAATGCTTAGGAAGTTTTACACATGTAACAGAAAGTCTTCCAAAAATTTAGATTTTTGATAATGCTAAAATCTTCCGAAGCCAAGACCAATATCTTCCAAAGCCAAAGATGAAGTCTTGAAGCTTCAGAGACAAAGTCTTCCAAAGCTCAAATCTTGAAGATAGATTTCTTCCGAAGACTTTTAGTAACATGATTTATCTGATGTACTTTTCCATAAAGCTAGACCCCTTTCTACTGCAACTCTGTAAAGTCACCAACTTACATGAGTTGGTGAAAAGGTCCATGCTTTTGGTAATTGTACATTGAGGTCTTGAGTCTGTAACTTTCTACTTCATGTACTTTATCCTTTTTGTAATAGATAAGGATGTGAGCTATGGCATGTCATAGTCACTAGTCAAAAGGCAATC
>BJCM01271833.1:0-32513 GCA_018326385.1 Flaveria bidentis | reverse complement strand
CGGTGGTACCCGAGTAATGTCTTTGGAAACACGTTAGGATATTGATATACCACTAGGAAATCCTCTAATCTAGGCATTAAAACACTATCATCCTTGATGTACCCTAGGCAACACCACAACCACGCTTCATAAATCTCTCGGCCTTTATCATCGATATGATCTTTGGTACACATGTAGTATTATCACCATAGACTGAGACAAGACTACTATTAGGGGCAAGTAGGCAAATCATTTTACTTTGACATATGATATTGGCCTCGTGAGCAACAAGCCAATCCATCCTCAATACCACATCGAAACCACCTAATGTCATGATAAACAACTTAATAGGAAATCGATAACCCTCGAGTTCATACAAAAGTCATCAACTACATTGGTCACCCTAGTAGATTTGTTTCTATCGGTTTCTATTTTAAAGGTGTCATCTATTCTTTTAACTCTACTTTTTAACAAGGCACAAAAGAAGGTAGATAAAAAGCTCTTGCTAACATCAGAATCAAATAATATGAAGGTAAGTATGTCATTGATTGGGGACGTACCTGAAACAATGTCCAGATCAACCTTAGCTTCCTCTTTCATCATGGTGTAGGCCCATTCCTTTGCTTTAGGCTTCTTCATGGTTAACCTGTCAGCAGCTCTTCTAGGACCAGCCATTCACCATCTTGGTTAATCTACATGCGTTCCTTTCGTGACCTATTTCCACATAGTTACCACACTTTGTTCTTTTGGCAGTCCCACGAGAAATGCTCAGATCATCCGTAATGATATCATAGGTTCGTTCTGGCTCTACACTTGCAGGTGTTCGAGTGATTACATCTCTGACACAAATTTGCCTCCTCAAACTTGGCCTTCTTATCTTGGTGCCCAACCTTTGACTTCCCAAATTTCCTCGATGCCCGAATCCAATTCCTCTTTGGTCCACTAACCAGAAGCTCTTCCGCCACCATATCATCAAATAAAATTCTAGTGAATTCCACCATAGACTATAATATCAAGGGTTTGCGGGCTTTCACATGAGTATGAATTTTTGGTTGCAACCTTTGAACATAGAATTTGATCCTTCTCGCCCCTAGTTCCTACCAAGTATGGCACAAACCCCACCAATTCATTGAACTTGGCGGTGTATTATCGTTGAGTCCTTTCGCTAGTCTTCAATCCTAAGAACTCAGTTTCAACCATGCTAACCTTATGCTGAGGGCAGAATTTATTGCTGACCATCTACTTCCTTAATATTCCTCTTTATTTCTTTCACTGTCATCCACTAATAGGGTGCCTCAGATACAAATGAGTGTGCAACAAACTTAACAGCCTGGTCAGTTCGGTACTCACATATGTCAATGAAAACTTCCATTTTAGCAATCTATTGGTAAGTAGCGATTGCATCCTTCCTCTCATACAATCACAAGAGGTTACATCCCTTGAAAGCCATATACTTACATCCTTTGGAGTGCTCATTGTCAGAATCACCATTACCGACTTCTAGATTTGAAATGTCCTCAGGTTGATCATATTTGCTTCCTTCGCGTGTCTTGTCTCTTGACTGACCAACCTACTACTTAACCACATTCTTGAATGTTTGGAAATTATTGAAGGCATCATGGCATGAACTTGCTGGACCTCGTTGGCTATTGCTTCATGAATAGGGGATTCCAAAGTGAATTTCGCTTCCTTGTTGTTTCTATCATTTCTAGTCTCAAGGTTCTTTTGAGTAGACGCGCGAGTTCTAGGCCTTGTCGCTAATGGAACATTAGCACGACCTCCATGTGAACCACCTCTAGGACCTCGTCTACCAGCCATTCTACATGATATTGAGCAAAAATACCATCACTCAAGGCAATAGTTTAGATTATGATGAGCATAATAAGTGCCTAATTAAAGTGGCCGGTTGTGCTTAACTACTTACTCCACTTTCATGCTCTAAGCATTCCCTCTCATGCATAGTATTATGACTATATCATACATCTAATGGTCACATAACATGGCACATTGAACATAGCATACACATATAGTAAGCATATAAACAAGTATTGCATATGAAATTTATATTAATCATTCAACCTTACTTACTTAGCATGAAGCAACCTATATTGGCATTTATTATCATCATTAGCCCTATATACAATTTAAGTCTAGGCATCTAAAAAAGGCCAGGTATCTCAAACTATAGCTCTAATACCATAAGGCCCTAACCCCATGCAGAATCATAGTTGGTTCCTTAGACATAACCATAATTCTTAAGCTGGAAATTTCATCAAAACATATAGTGTAAAACATAACCATTCATAAATCAAACATTAATATGAATAATTACATAGCATAATTTCATTTTCAAGTATTCATAACATAATAAAACTTTGCAATTAGATGCCAGTCTTTAATTTCAAGAGCTTCTTCATGCCTTAAAGCCATCAACTCAACTACACTTGGATTTACCTAACATGAATACCAAAATGTAGTGTTGCTGAGTGAGATCTAGCTTTATAAATAATAAAGTCATTATTACTTTGAAACCATAGAAGATATAACACATCATTTGACTTAGATGATAAAAATAATTACCCCATGAACCTTCTTACAAATGCATACATCATTCATTCTTTTCAAAAAGACAAGCTAATAAAACACTAGGCAAGCTAACATAACCATGCAAGGCACTAAGCTAGGAAGGTCTAGTAAACCATGCATTTCACAAAACAAGCAAGCTAAGAATCAATGCAGTGTAATAAGCAAAGCAAACTGAGAACCAATGCAATGCACTTAAGTAGAGAAAGCTAAGAACCCATACTATGCACTTACGTAAAGCAAGCTGAGAATCACAAAGGAAAGCTGAGAATCCATGCATTGCACTAAGGAAGGCAAACTACTAATCTCTTAAAAAAAGGAATAAATAAAATGTTTTCTTAAGTCTCTTTTAACCTTGGTCGTTTACAATTGTGTAACTAGGCATCCCCATTTGGGTTGTCATGAGTGGGAATATTTCTAAGTTAAACACATGCGGGTAACAATTGGATCAGATGTGCCTGGGTGAACAAGTGCGGTAACAGTTGGATCATATGTGCCAGAGCCAAAAAATATGGGTGACTAACAAATCATATGTGGCTAAGTGAAGAAATGCGAGTAACAATTAACTTTTTATGCAGCTGAGTACCTTTACTTGTCCACTAAAAAGTCACCAATATGACAAAAGGGTTAGGTAGATGTGGCTTACAGTTAACTTATGCGGCTAAGTACCTTTACTCATCCGCATGTCTTTACTAAGTCAAAAAATGACTAATGTGGCTGAAATGTTAGGTAAATGCAGGTTATGGTTAACTTATGCGGCTGAGTACCTTTACTCCTCTGCATTTCTTTGACTTAGTCAATAAGTAACTAATGCGGTTGAAGGGTTAGGCAAATGTAATTTATCATAACTGTACGTTTTTACTACTTTAGCTTGTTGCGGGGATCATTCTTGATTACACCATTATGTTTCTTTGAAAATCATTAAATTACTTATATGTTTCCCTAGGGTTCAGACGTAGACTTTGAATAAAACATAGACATATTATAACATGAACACTAGAAAGTAATAAGTTTATTTTGGATAACACTAGATCTATACATAAAACATGTTTAAGCATGCATATCTACGCCAAAATTAGTGAAAAGGATAAAACTTGGGAGGTTTTAAAACTAAACTTTCAAGCTAAGGCACGAACCCTAGAAGTACCAAGTAAAACCTGAGATTTACATTCATGCACACATAAAGGTGTTAACTTTAACCTTTCAAGTGTTTCTAAAACACCATAATAACATATATGCAGGATCGATGTTGGTCAACACAAGCTTATCTCTCAGACTCACTTAATCTCACTCGATTGATGAAGCGGAATTTCTAACTATTTTGACAAGTAATATAATAAGTTAATGAACACAAGAATGGTTTTTTAAAACACTTGTATATATTACTTCTCAACTTAGTGTTACAAGACTCTTACAAGCATAACATAATGAGTTACAAAGAGAAACTATATATACTACTTCTACAACTAGTTATACTTGGATAACTAGCTGGAATTTACAACTAGACAAATACTACATTGGTGAAAGTAAAGCATCTAAGATAAAATATGATCCTAGATTAGGTAGTCATTACATGTCCATGACTTACCTTTTTTCACCAACTAAAGATGGCAACTGTACAAATTGATAAAGGGTTAATAGTAGATCAAAGTATGATCAACTACATAGGTGTGGGAAAGCATCATGCAATATATCAGAGGTGGAAGTGGATATTAGATAGACCATACCTATGTCCACTGGTTCATGGTTGGTTCTTCTAAAGCTGTAGAAGAATAATTTCTTCCGAGGCCATTTACACTTTGGAAGAATCAACTTCTTCTGAGTCTTCTGCTAGTCTTCATGACTTTGTTATTTGGAAGACTTTTTCTTGGATCTTCTAAGTGTGTATACTTCGGAAGGAGAAATACTTAGTCTCGAAAGACTAAGTTTTGCCTTTGGAAGTTCTTCATACTCAAGCTTCAGAAGATCCTTGACTTGTCTTTGGAAGAGCAGCTTTGTCTTTGGAAGACCACTTCAATTGTTCTCCAAAATATTCTTAGTGTTGTTTTCGTTGTATCAGCCTCATATGATCCAACAAACTTCTCTTAGGATGATGCTTCCAAAACTTCACTCCCTTTTACTCCTTAGAGTCTTCAATACTAGGGAAAGAAAATATTTGTCTATCTTTTTGTTCTTCCCTGATCTGGTGGTGATGACCTTGGTTAAGTCATTCATGGATAATAAGTCCAATCTGTAGCTCTGAATGACAGTTACACTTTGTTGTGTCCCTCTGAAGAGAGTTAGCTGATAGGAACTATAGTTATATTCCCATCTAATTATAGGATCCGAAATTATGCCTTCAACCATTTATAGGAATGTTCTTTATTTTTTGGTTACACCTTTTGCTTCTTCCTTAGCTTTCATATTCAACTCTTCATCAGTCTTGGTTTTCTTTGTAAGCTCAGCAAGATGAAGACTGCTCAGATGATTTCTGATCTGAGCAACATTATAAGAGTTGGAGGTGTTGGAAAATGGTTTTTCTGCTAACTTAGTAATGTCAACTCTTCTGGAGTGTAGCATAGATGGTGTATCAAGTCTATCTACTTGACCATTATCCCTATCCACAACAAAGCTATGTGAAGGTTCATCGAACCTCCACTAGACAATTTGCTTTCTAGGATTGAGGGGCTTAGTTGGCAGCATGTCCTCTTTCCTAGTGTCTAGTAGAGTCACCCGTCTCCTTCTTAACTTCTTCTCTTCTTTTCAAAGTGTCTCTGAGTTGGTTTAAAGGATGGTTTGGGTAATGATTGGGTTTAGGTTTGTGTTTTGGGCTTAAAGATAGGTGGTGGTGGTGGTTGTTGAGAAGTAGTGGGTGAGGATCTAGGTAAGGTTGATGGTGTGGGTTTGTGGGTGTAAGGTTCAGTACTTGGTTCGATTTTGATGGGAAAAGGAAAAGCTGCATCATAGGTTTTATAGGCTGTAGTTTGGGTGCCATCCTCTAAATACCTAGTCCTTGAGTTACCTCAAGCCTTCTTCCTTAGAAAATGTCAGCCTTGATGTCACTGACATGCCACTCTAGGGTCTTTTCAGACATGGGACCCACTTTCCGCTGGTGAAGCCATGGGCTTTAAAATAGGCTTTCATCCAAGCATTATCTCCCACTTTCTTTGAAGCCACAAGTTATGCCTCTTTCTTCTTCTTCTTCTTCTTCTTCTTCTTCTTCTCTCTCAACCTCTCCTTGTGAAGTTGATCATAGGTTCAATAAAAACCTTAGGATGACCAACTTTCTTCTTAGAGGTAGGTGGTGCACTTAGCCTTTGAAACTCTTCAACTCCAATGTATGCAACGACCACATCAGGGGATGATTGTTCAAGGGAGGAGCTTATCAAAAATTTGGTTAAAAATATGATAAGTTCAACAAGCATCCTTGGATCCACTTGAATAGTAATAGGAGGTGGTTGAGGGAAGATGGTTGCCTGGTGTTGTTGTTTGGATAGAATGAAGAGAGAGAATCAAGGGAAGTGGTGATGGCAAGACTGGGTTTCACATGTGTTTGTTTCTTTACATTCTCCCCCTTTTTTGTAGCATCATCTTAAGAAGTAGATGAGTAAGAGGAAGAACTTACAGAAATCTGAATTGGTACATGCCTAACAGACTTGTCAATCTATTTCTCAGCTAGTTGAGTCTTGAGATTTTCAATCTTAATTTGCTGAGTAGCAGCCTATCCTCTAAAGTGTTAAACTTTGATTCAAGATTTGAGACTTTAGAAAGTAGGTCTCTGATTGTAAATTGTAGACTAACCTCATCTTCTTTTGTAGAATCATTGGGAGATGAGATAACCTACCTAGTATGTTCATTATCACCACCAGTTATAGTTTCTTGATGCCCCGATTTCCCTTGCATATTGATGTCTCTCTAAGAGGCATCATGAGTCACCTCCACTTCAGTTAAACTCACCTTAATTTGGTCTAGCTTATGTGGGCTAGATATCAGAGGTTCCCTAAGGCTTAGTTATCTTGAGAGTGGTGAGGTAAATTAACATTATGGCCTTGATGAAACATGATAACCTCATCAGATTGGGTTAATAGGTCCAGAAAGGATACATAGGCTATAGATAATGACCCAAGATCTTGGTCAACACCTAGTGATTCCTCTACAATAGCAGTTGATCCGATGATGTGGCTGTCCTTTTTTGGCTACTTAAGGGAGTGTTGAGTTTCTCCCTGAGGGCTTATGGCTTGGGTTGTGGGCTTACCAGGTTGAGACTGAGGAGACTCAACACTGATATTCAGGTCAATAGAGGAGAATGGTTAGACCACTAGCTGAGTTGGAGCCCAGAGTTCCACTCTAGCCTTTTTGGATTGAACATAGGGGGTTTGTTCAATCAAAATAGATTTAACAAGGGTTCGTTTGGCTGCCGTGGGGTCATCACCTGTTAGGTCTACATAGATGTCACCAAGAGTCGTTGGCTCAAGCATACCTTGAAGGAGATTAGTAAACCTTCCGGTGAAGTTAGTGGACACCTTCTTTAATGTTTTGAAGATGCCAGGCCCCTTGTGAAGGACCAATAGAGTTGTAGTTTGTCCTAGTCAAGCTCACAGTTGATTATGTGCTGAATGAATTGGGGATACATATAAAATGGATCCATGGTGAGATTACCTCTTAGATTATTCAGCACATATCTGGAGTAGTTAAAGCGATGGACTTTTACCAACCCATGTACTAGGTTTCCTAGATCATATGGGATTTGATCCTTTTCCCCTAAGTTGTTGGATAAACTGTGTAGGAAAATGTGTAGAAAGAACTTCCAGTTGTACGAGAAATTGAACTTGTAAACTGTAGACTTGCTCACATCTCCGCTATATCCCATTTGGGTGTAGTTATCCTCCAAATCACATTTTGGGAATTCAATAGGGGATCCTTCATCATGGAGTTCCAAATGCTCCCTTATTGTGGTTTCACTTAAAATGATCTCCTGTCCGTAGATCCTTGATCTGGTGACCCTTTCACCATTGAGCGTTTCACTTTGACCATTGGCCAATAATTTGGCCATGTGGTTTGAGTAGAAGGTAGGCTTAACAGTAAGGGCAGTGAAGTATACGGATTGTGATAGAAATTGGACAATGGGAGCAAAATCAGCATCCCTTAAAGAATCATGAATGGCAACTTGGTTGTGTTGGGGATTCAAGGCCATTGTTTGTGAGAGTGCCATTTGATTGAAGGAATTTGAGAATGAATGAAGAAGGAGATGATGAAAATTTGGGGTTTTTGCAAAGGTAAATAAAGTAAAGAAAGTGAGTCAGAAGTTTTTAAGTAGGGGTAAAAGATCAAACCGATAAGGTGAAAGTACAATTTAGGTTTCGATTTGACAAGTGTGGTAAGATAAATAATTTTAAATATTCCAACAATAATAGAAAAATCTTACTTTTTACAGAGTGGGGCCTAAAGATTTCCATTACATAGTTAAAGTCTTATGCCGAGATTAGAATTGCTTCCGAGAGAAAAAAACTTGTGTTTCTTAGTAGTGTCTTCCAAAGCCACTTTTACTTTCGAAGGCAAACCATGTCCCAAAGACAAATTTGCTTCTTAGAGTAAATTGTTCTTTCGAGAAGTGAAGTTAGTAAGCTTCAGAAGTGGATTTGATCTATGATAAAATTATCATCAGAGGCGAAAAACTCTTTGGAAGAGAATACTGGTGTGTAGAGAAATTTGCCTTCGAAAGATAGATAAAGATCTCTTTCGAGAGAAATTTCTATTTGGAAGAATTCATACTTAGAAATTTGAAGAAAAACTTTTGGAACAAGTCATAGATTGTATAAAGACAATATAGACAAGACGTATTTTAAAAAGGTTTTCAAAAGAGATTTACTAATCAATGTTAATCATCCTAATACCTATGATTAAATACTTAAATATTTGTTTATCAAAAGATTTGGTGAATAAATCAACATATTGTTCACTTGAGTTTACTTTACCTAGTTTGATTAAGTTTTTCTCATGAATATCTCGAATGAAGTGGTACCCAATGTCAATATGCTTTGTCTTGCAGTGTTTGATCGAACTTTCTGTGATAGAAATTGCTCTATTGTTGTCAATATGGATAGGAATTTCCATGAAGTTGAAACCATAGTCTAACATCTAATTTTGAATCCATAGTAGCTGAGCACATCAGCTTTTAGAAGTAATGTATTTAGCTTCAGTAATTAATATAGAGACACATGATTGCTTCTTACATTGCCAGGAGATGATTTTTCCACCAAGAAATTGGCATCCTCCAGATGGGGATTTCTTGTTAATGTTGTAGCAATCATAATCACTATTAGTGTAACCATAAATATTGAAATCCTTATTCTTGGGATACCAAAGACCTAGTTTGGGAGCTCCTTTGAGATATCTAATAATTCTCTTGACAATAATTAAGTGAGACACCTTAGGAGCAGCCTGATATCTAGCACACATGCAAGTTGCAAACATGATATCAGGTCTGCTAGCAGTGAGATACATCAGAGATCCAATAATTGCCCTGTTTAGATGCTGATTAGTATCCTCCCTCACAGAATTAGGACCAAGATTGTGATTTTTGGTTTACAATATTTCATACCTAATGATGATCTTTATTGGATGAGTGTTGTGTATCCTAAGCCTAGGAATCACATCTAGTTGCATAGATAGATCCAAGTTGGAAAAGTTTTGTTTAGGATTTTGAACACCATTTCCAGCTGATATCTCATATTCATTCAATGAGGACTGATTGAATGAATGTGTGACAACATCAATGGTATTTTGCTATGAAGCTGCATCAACAGTTCCCTGTTCCTCCTGATTACTATCTTCATCAGCTTGGTGTTGAATGCTAGAAATGTCAGTTGAGGAGTTTAAAAGCTCACTTGGCTGACAACTTGTTAAAGCTCTATTATTTCCTGAGATGTTCAACCTTTTAGGACTTTCAGTAGTGGGAGCTTGATCTTCATGACTTCTTGGAGAAATTAGAATAGGTATGGGTAACTTAAATAGTTTATCGTCATAGGAGTCATTTTGAGTTCCTGTTCTAACTGAAAACACTAGATGGTTTAGAATAGTATGGAAAAAATTTTAAGTCAAAATTATGATAAGGACCATTTCCCTTAACACAAGGAGTGTGCTCACTGACAACAATGTTGAATGATTACTCAAATTGTTAATTTTGATATTATATATTCTATAAACAATAAAGATTACGGAGTATCCAACAAATATAGCATCATCCGACTTTTCAGCAAATTTTGCTAAATTGTCTTTTGTGTTAAGTATTATGCACCTGCTACCAAAGGACCTAAGAAAGCCAATGAACGGTGGCATGTTGTTCCGTAGCTCACAAGGGGTCTTTCCATAGGGCTTAACAATGAGAACCCTATTCTGCACCTAGCTGGTAGTGCTGACTTCCTTCACCCAAAAAGTTTGAGATAGCTTTGAATAAGCTAATATAGTTCTTGCAGCCTCAATAAGTGTCCTATTCCTCTTCTCAGCAACACAATTTTGTATTCTCTGGCAATCCCTTTTGAGTTGCAGAATGACTCAAGAACTTGATTCTCAAATTCAGTCCCATGATAACTTTTAATGTTTTTTACCTTGTGATCAATATGATTTACAATTTTAAGAATAAAAGATTTTAAAGTTTTAGAAGTTTCATGTTTAGTTCTTAAAAAGATTACCCATGTAAATCTTGTAAAGTCATAAACAATCACAAGGCAATATGCTTTCCTTCCCATGCTCATTATACTTGTGGGACCAAATAGATCCATGTGCAATAAGTGTAATGGGGGTGGTGATAGAATTAACCTTTGTGGATTTGTGAGATACCTTTTGTTGCTTCCCTTTCAGACAAGCAACATAATTATCTTTACAGGAAAATTCATTTTTAGGCAGACCATGTACCAAGTTATTTTTGACCAATTTATTCATGGTTAAAAAATTAACATGGTACATTCTTTTATGCCAAAGAGTTGACTCATCCCCATTGGATACACTACCTTTACAAGAAATGTATCCTTCGGCTTCACCTCCAAAACTTTATAGGTACTCCATCAAAATGTTCAAATTTTTATACGAGAGATCTGTTCCCTTTCATGTAACTAGAGTATCAACTGTCCACAATCCATACATTTCCATTCTTGTCATATGGATGCGTCTGCATAAAAGGTGAAATGATTAGTTACTATTGGAAACCCAAGCTTTGTTGGTCTTGGGTTCTTCCAATGTAGGTGAGATAATTGAACCAAAATGTATGCATGAGGGTTCAACTATGGTTTGTGAAGAAGAAGTTTGGTCTGCAACAACTTTTCTCGTCTTCCATTCCATCCTATGGTTTATCAGTGTAGATGATCTTATGGAGGCTTGAGCAGCACAACTTACTTCTGAGGCTTCTTTCTTTTCAGAAAAACTTGTCACCAACTTTTCTTCCATAGAAGTCTTATTCTCGGAAGGTTTCATAGGATTCTTTTTGTTTCTTTGGTTGTTCTTTGGCTTGTCTTCCGAAAGAAATAAGTTTCTTCCGAAAGAAATAAGTTTAAGTTTCCCGGAAGCTATTTTCCTTTCAGAAGAAATAAGTTTCTTTCGAAAGAAACTTGGCTTCGGAAACAAGCTTTTCTTTTCTTAACACTTGCACCATATGTTATGTTGATACATATGTACCTAGTTCAGGAGTTTAATATAAATGTTTGTCATGTCTTACACATATGTAATGAATGAGTTGAATGAAATACAATATGTGATTGATGCTTATAATGTTTAATGGTTCATTGTTTATTGTGTAATAAAGTATGTTGAACTAACTATATAGGTTTGAGGTTATTGTGCATAGTTCTTAGTCAATAATGATTGAGAAACGTGTTCAAACTTAATCGTATGAAGTCTTCATACGAATGGACCATGCTAATGAACCATACGCATGAATACATCATGCTAATGGACCAGTCGCATGACTGAACCAGGAGACTAGATCAGTCGCATGATTGAGACATAAGATTGACAAAGTCGCACGACTGAACCTTTAGTCGTGCGTATGGATCAATCGCATGATTCAGTCGCACGACTGAACCATGCTAATGGTTTAGTCGCACGATTTAAAAACCCTAACCTATAAAACCACCTAATTCGTGGAAAAATGTAACACTTCAAGACTTTTGACACATATTCTTACCCTAGCCGTCCAGGACTCCAGAAAGCCTGTTCCAACTTTATAGTTCGTAGTTGATCTTGTTCTAATCGTTCCTAATGTTTCTTTAATCGTTGGATTGATAGGAACTGTGTTCTCATCTATTGGATCGCTAATCCAATAGGATTCCACACTATTTGATCTGGGTTCACACATTATCAGTTAGTATTCCGTATGTACACAGTCCTAACAAGTGGTATTAGATCTTTGGCTCTTGATTTTGCATGTGATTCGATTAGTTTCGGTGTAAAAATCACGTTTTCATTCAAAAGAGTCACTTTTTTTGAGTAAAACAGTGTTTTAGACGTCTCTAGGTCTAAAAGTTTATGTTTTTTTGGCATATGACAGATTAGGGTTCTTGAAAATTCGTGTTTTTGTGTCAAAGTGTCACAAACCTTCGATTTTGCAAAAACAGTTGCCTTCAGTCGCATGATTGGCTCAATCGCATGATTGAACTCAATCATACACCCCATTTGCACAATTGATTTCAGTCGCCTACTCATTCGTACGACTGAATAGCCCCATTCGCTTGACTCCAATCGCGCACTCCATACGTACGACTGAATCCAATCGCACGATTGAATTCATTCGCACGACTGAGTCATCCGCATTGGCCATCCGCATTTTTCCAATCGCACGATTGACTCATTCGCATCTGTCCATTCGCACAAGTTTAAAGTTGAAAAGTACAAAATTCAAAGAGATGGAATATCAGTACTCTACGTTTACTACCGGGAGAGACTCTCGAATCCAGAACCTTCTGCTTCTGGAAAATGAAATTGGAAATCAAAATAAACTACCTAAACTTATAACGTTATATGATTACCCACAATGGAAGCATCGATTCGAGATCTATCTTAATGGAGATGAACCCAACCGTTGTGAATCTATTGAGACAAGTTATAGTATGCCGGTTGGTACTGATGGTGTTAAATTAACCTTGGGTGGTATGAATGATAGCCAGAAGGCAAAGTACAATGCTGAAAAGAAGGTGTATGCCCTGTTGACTCAGTCAATACCAAAAGACATATTCCATCAGTTATATAAGAACAAACAGGCAAAGAAGTTATGGGGAGCCTTGGAGAAAAGATACGACAGGAATGCAATGTTGAAAGCTTTGAAGGCAAAGGCTTTGAAGAAGGAGTTTAATAACTTCTCTTTGATGGGGGAAAGAGAGCTTGGATGATGTTATCGACAGGTTCTACCATCTAATGAATGAGCTGCACACTCATGGGGTAAAAACGTCCATGGAAGACAAATTATCAAGTGTAGAGTCAAATGAAGAGGCTGATGCAACTTAAACATCTTTAGTGTTTCCTACATGCTGGACAAGTGCATTGACGTAGAATGCTTCGGAAGTTTCACATGTGCAACAGAAATACTCTAAGTGTGAAATCTTTCGAAGCCAAAGACCAACATCTTCCGAAGCCAAAGATGAAGTCTTCCGAAGCCTCAGAGACAAAGTCTTTCGAAGCTTCAAGTTCATGAAGACAGATTTCTTTCGAAGACTTTTAGTAACATGCTTTATCTGATGTACTGTTCCATAAAGCTGGACACCTTTCTACTACATCTCTGCTAGTCACCAACTTACATGAGTTGGTGAAAAGGTCCATGCTTTTGGTAACTGTACATTGAGGTCTTGATTCTGTAACTTTCTATTTTATGTACTTTATCCTTTTTGTAATATATAAGAATGTGAGCTATGGCATGTCATAATCACAAGTCAAAAGGTAATCTGCCTTTTGACTCTACAATTGATTTTGTTTGTGTCTAGTCAATTGTATCCAGCTGGCTCTCAAAGTATAGCCGGCTGTAGGATGTAGTATAAGTATCTCATGTTCTTCTATCTTTCTAATATGCTTTGTAACACTTGTAATAGAACATAGAGAAAGCAATATACTACATTCTTGAAAACCATACACTTGTGTTCTTTGTGTTCTGTCTCTTGCAATACTTGTGTTCTTAGTGTCTCAACTTGGTTAATCCAGTTTACTGTTTGATTAAAGTTTAGTTAATCTCCTCTCTGGGTTGTTGTGTTGTAAGTTACACCCTTCAACGATCCTGCACTTCTGATGCTCGGCCTTCACTTGTAATCAAGTAAGGCACTAACTCATATACTCCGCAACATCACGCTTCATACCTGGCCACCAATAATCTTTCTTCATATCTTGATACATCTTTGTAGCACCGGGATGAATGTAGTATCGAGCCTTACGAGCTTCATCCATAGTCCTCCCACGTAAATCCCTGTACCGAGGAATCCACATTCATCGAAATCGGGTTCTAACAACGAGTGTGTTTTCTCCCAACTCTGCGACCAGACCTCACATTCTTTCAGAGTTAAGATGATCTTCCTTCAATGCCTCCTCTTGAAACTCCTTGGCCTGCTTTATCACATTAGAGGTCATAATCAACTCAGAAACCTTCACTCGAAGCGGCTCGTGTCTTTCCTTTCGACTAAGGGCATCTGCCACCATGTTGGCCTTGCCTAGATGCTAATGGATCTCATAATCATAATCCTTTATGAGATCCAACCATCTCCTCTACCTCATGTTCAAGTCCTTCTACTCGAAGAAGTACTTCAAGCTCTTGTGATCAGTGAATATGGTGCAATTCGTCCCATACAGGTAGTGCCTCCAAATATTTAATGCAAAGACCACAGCTGCTAGATCCAAATCATGAGTAGGATAATTAACCTCATGAACTTTCAACTGTCGGGATATAGGCTATAACCTTTCCTCGATACATCAAGACACATCCCAACCCTGAGTAAGAATCATCGGAATAAACCATAAAATCTTCGCTTCCATCGGGTAACGACGAGACATGAGTTTGAGTCAACCTCGCCTCTAACTCCTCAAACACCTTTTCCTGAGCTTGACCCCATACAAACTTTACATCCTTACGTGTCAGCTTAGTTAGTGGAGAAGCTATCTTAGAGAAGTCTTGAATGAATCTTCTGTAATAGCCCGCCAAACCTAAGAAACTACGGATCTCGGATGGCGTCTTTGGTGACTTCCATTGCATCACCGCCTCCACCTTTGCCGGGTCCACCATAATCCCCTCGGGATTCACCACGTGACTTAAGAACTGAACCTCACGCAACCAGAATGTGCACTTAGAGAACTTGGCATACAACTTCTCCCTTCTCAACGTCTCCAACACTTCTCCAATGTGACCGGCATGCTCCTCCTCACTCTTCGAATTAATCAAGATATCGTCGATAAATACAATCACTAATTTATCCAACATCGGCTGACACAGTCGATTCATCAAGTCCATAAAAGCAGTTGGCGCGTTGGTCAAACTGAAAGACATAACGATAAACTCATGATGTCCATAACGCGTGCGGAAAACTGTTTTAGGAAAATCTTGTTCCTTCACCTTGAACTAATGATAACCAGATCAAAGGTCTATCCTTGAAAAGCAACTAGCACCCTGGAGCTTATAAAATAGATCATCAATTCTCGGTAAGGGGTCACGATTCTTCACTGTCAACTTATTCAACTCCTGGTAGTCAATACACATCCTCATACTACCGTCCTTCTTCATGAATAAGACCGAAACACCCCAAGGAGAGATACTTTGTCTAATGAACCCCTTATCCAATAACTCCTGTAGTTGCTCCATCAACTCCTTCATCTCAGTTGGAGCCAACCAATACGGTGCCTTAGCAACAGGTTGGGCACCCGGTAACAAGTAAATCTGGAACTCGATCTCGCGGTCAGGTGGCACTCCTGGTAAGTCTTCGGGAAACACATCTAGAAAGTCACACACCACCGGTACATCGGTCAGTTGTGGTGTTGGTGTATCCACGTCATTTACGTATGCCAAGTAGGCACTACATCCACGCCTCATGCACTTCCCCGCCACCGCCATCTTAATCACTTTCGGGATCATCATGACTCTATCACAATAAACCGTCACCAAAATCCCGTCAGGCATTGTTAGTCTAATCATCTTTTTGCAACACACAATGTTTGCCTCATAGGCTGCCAACCAATCCATTCCAAGGACTACATCGAAACCACCTAAGATCATCAATAATGGTCTAACAGGAAACTTATGACCTTCTAATTCAATGTCACAGTCTTCTATCATCTCAGAAATCCTGGTAGACTTACCTATCGTAGTTTCAACATCGAAGGGCTCATCAATACTTCTACTCCTAATAGGCAACTTAGCACAAAAGGCAACAAAAATGAAAATCCTACTAGCACCGGAATCAAATAACACAGATGCAAGAGTTTGGTTTACTAGAAACATACCTGACACCACATTGGGGTCCATCCTAGCCTCCTTCCGGGTCATCATGAAAGCTCGGGCGCTCACCTTCTGCACTTCAGTTCCGGTCTTCTTCCCTGCCCCAGAACTCTCCGCCCTCGGCTTCTTGCAATCCCTGCTTAGATGCTCGTTTTCCCTATAATTGTAGCACTTGATAACCCCACAATCTCTACCTATATGACCAGGCTTCCCACACTTGAAGTAGATGTTTGACCCGCATTTGCATTCTCCCAAATGCTCCTTCCCGCATTTACCACACCTCTTCAACCCTGCACTAGATGTGACCACATGCTGGTCACCCACCTTCGCCACCTTATTGTTTGGAGCAGCTCCGCCACGTCCAAACCGTTTTCCATTCCGGTTCCAGTCACCACCACACTTCATGTTCACCTCAGCCACCACCACCTCTCGCTCATCATATAATCTACCTGCCAAATCAACCACCGACCTGAACGTGCTTGGTCGGGCAACGATCATGTGCCTACGGATATCCATCGATAGCCCCTGGATGTACCTCTTGATCTTTCGTGACAGAGGCGTCACCTGAACCGGAACCAGCCGTGCCATTTTGTTGAATTTGTTGGATACTATTAATGTGTCATGGTTCCCGCCTCCAACTACAAGGACTCCCTTTCCACCTTATCCATTTCCCTATGAGGACAGAACTCCTCAATCACCAATTTCTTCAGCTTAGAGCACTTCATTCTTCCAATTTCCTGACTACCCTCGGCTTGGACAATATTGTCCCACCAACACAGGGCCGAGTCCACAAACGAGTGGGTAGAAAACTTCACCTTCTGGTTCTCTCGCTGATATCAAGTACAACCTCCATCTCTCACACCCACCGGTGAGCAGCAGCAGCAATGTCATTTCCTTCAAAAGTCGGGGGCTTGCATCTCAGAAATGCCCCACGCATAGGCTCTTCCTCTTCCTCTTCATTAGTAGAAACAACCGTCTTAGTCTCGGACTATCCTCTTTCACCTGTAGGCCTACTCTTTTCCTTCCTTTCTCCTTCCCTCACAACCTTATTTACTTCGGTCACCACAGACGCTAAGATCATCTGCGTGACCTAGTGAACCTGTTCGACTACCACCTCCTTCACTAAGGCTCTCGAATTAGCACTCTCCTTTCCGCTCTCTAGATGAGGGGTCTCGGGCTCTTCATGAGCCACCTCTTTGGCCCTAGGCCTTCCTGTTGTGACTCATGGTTCGGCACCACGTCCACCACGACCTCCACCTCGAGAAGCTCTAGAAGATCTACCACTGGCCATCCTCTAACACCCTATAAGATTCAAACACCAACACGGTCATTCAAGGTAATAACTCAGTTTATGTCAAGTATAGTAAGTCGCTAATTACAGTGGCGAATTATGATTAGCCACTTACTTACTCTTCATACCCCAAGTATTTCCTATCCTATCTACATCAGTATCTAAATCTACTAGAGGCACATAAACCACATAACATGCACACATAATGTCGGTTAACATTAAGAAAATACCCTGATATCACGTAGCTACTCGGACGCATTTTCAGTTTAAGTTAAGGTTTCTTTTAAAAATTTACCTGTTTCACTTAAACTTTGGCTCTGATACCAACTTGTAAGGCCCCGTTTCCAGGACGCTCACAGCTGGTCAATCATCGCACATAACACATATAAGTACATTATTTTTGATAAAATATTGCATCGGAAACAATAAATTAACCTTTCATTTCAATATAAATGCTTTTGCAAGTTAATACAACATTCGTTACAAAACATTGTTTATTCGCATTACAATGCAAAAACACTATACAAAAGAATGCCATCCAAATTAAGCCAAGTAGCCACCCCGTGCCATCCACGGTAACCATAACCTGCCAACTGGATAATGCATAAAAGTCAGCATTGCTGAGTGAATTCTAGTTTTATAAAATTTTATATTACCTTTCATTCATTAAAACATTTTCTTTACTATCGCACATGATCACACATCGTACGTACATCAAGGTAATAATTATTATCTTCATCATTGTTCGTTTCGTACATATCACACGTTTTGCACTTTTCGTACTTATCGCACTTTTCGTACATTTATTTTCTTTCACTTCTATCTAGGTCTTGTCAAGTACTTAACCCCCCTCTAGAGCACCAAGAAATTCATCTAGGGTTAAGCAACAACGACCCCATCACGCATGTATGAAGTGGTCACTAGGATAGACTCCCCCTATGTGTGTGAACTCTTATTGGTTTGCCAAAATCGCATGCTATACAACACATAATAATTATGAAATCGCACATATTAGAGCAGCCACCAATACTGAACTGTTATTGTTTGTATGAACCCTTATGAGTTAGCCAAAATCGCACGTTGTAGACACACACAGTTGAGCTAACAACTCTCAATGAGTTGTGAACCCCCTTTCATTTGCTTGCAAGGCTTTTCATTTGTTCATTCATTACGTTCCACTTTCATTATCTTAAATCTTTCACTTTGTTAAGATAATACTTTACGTTCATTATCATAATCACACCACGTAAAGTCACATCATAATACGTATTAAGGAACATAAGAAAACATATACATAAGCATATACATATATCATCACACATCATCATAAACATCATTAATCGCATATTCAATACATATACATATGCATCACAAGCATAGGTAATCATCAATCATAGCTAACCCTCCGCGGGACAGCGGGGGTTCGGGGACGGCAGCCCCTGACAATGGGGTCCTAGGGGCAACACCCTTTAGTGGGTTCCAAGGGGCAACACCCCTAGCTAGGGTCGTGCTGCTAGGTCAGCATGATAAATTTTTATTTTAACACTTTCACATAGCACATTTTGCTATAGAAAAATCGATCATCCGGTTAAAACCCCCTTAAAATCTTGATAATTTGTAGCATTTATTTTCTATGCATTTCCAGCACTAAACTAGTTCAAAACCTTTAAAATAGGGGATCTAGAACTCACCTGTACTCGATGAGTAGCTTCTTAATCAAGCTTTCAAAGAAAGGGTTGCACTACCTAACATACAGATATGTTAACACTCAAAGAAGTTAATTTCTGCCTAATTTCGCTTCAAGATCAGTTGTTTTGCTGCTAGTTTCGCCAATAGTTTCGCTGCCAGTTTCACCCAACTTTCGTTGGAAAACCATGTTTGAGAAACTACTTGCGAAACTATAGTTTCGCAGGAAGCTTTCATAGTTTCGTTGGACGACTATGCAATTTCGCTGGATGAACTTGTAATTTCGCAGAACGGGCTAAAAACCTTTGTTTATCACCCAATAAGTTTATCTAAGCTTCTTACATGTTTTATTACACAAAAACGTGAGTTTTGGGTGAATCTTTGCCACTTTCAAAAACCCAAGCCCTAGAATCTGGGTTTACATCAAAAGGAACGATTAAATGATGTTTCTTACCTGGATTCTTGGTCTTTTCTTGTTGTTTGGATGCCCACGAACATCTATCTTCAATCCCGAGATCAACCGAGCCTTAAATATTCAATTCTCTCTACTTTCTCTCTCTACTCTCTCTCTAGAACTAGAGTGTTGAGTTGCAAATAAGAGTTGTTCAAGCTTATCCGTTTATATATACTAGGCGTTCTCGGGACCTTAAACCCGTCAAAGTCATAAACCAAAGAGCTAACTCGGTCCAGAACCCATATCCATCTTATTTTCAGTAAATGGTCTCATCTAAGCCCATTATTATTATTTGGCTCACTTAGAGATTATTTTGGGCGTTACAACTTTTCAAAGTTTTTGTCCTTTTGACACATTTAACCCCTTATCTTGGGTAAAATTACATTTCCTTCTTTTCCATCACTTTTATTCTTTCTTTCATGTATTTTAAAAATAACCAGGTGTTACAAGTCCACCCCCCATATATAGGTTTCATGCCCGAATCTTGTTATTCCTCAAACAATCATGGGTAATGTTGCCTCATCTCCACTTCAGTCTCCCACGTAGACTCGGATCCTTTCCTGTGTTTCCATTGTACACGCACAAAAGGAACCACTTTATTCCTTAACCTCTTTTTCTTTCGATCAATGATCGCCACTAGTTGCTCCACATAATTGAGCTGTTCATCTACCTCGATATCTCGCAGTGGTATCACCATATCCTCGTCAACCAAACACTTCCTCAGATGAGAAACATAGAATGTTGGGTGAATTCCACTTAACTCATCTAGTAGCTCCAATCTATAGGCCACCTCTCCTACTCGAGCAATGATTCAAAAAGGCCCAATGTACCTTGGGCTTAACTTGCCCCATTTTCTGAACCGAATGATACCCTTCCATGGTGAGACTTTCAACATAACACTAACATCTACTTGGAACTCAATCGTTCTTCGCCTCTTATCAGCATATGATTTCTGCCTATCCTTGGCTGCCTTAATAAATTCTTTGATCTTTTCGAGTTTCTCAATCGTAGCCTCAGTTACCTCAATACTCTCCAAATCATTCTGACACTTGCCTGAATCATATATTCTAGCGTTTGAATCGTCCTCTCTAATTGGCCATCCGTCTAAGGATGATAAGCCAGGCTAATAAGTAACCTTGTTCCCATCGCATCATGGAATTTCTTCCAAAATTTAGATGTAAACCGGGTGTCACGATTAGACACAATAGACACCGGCATACCATAAAGAGTTACAATCTCCTTAATGAACAGATCCACCAACCTCTTGGATAAATATGTCTCACAGATTGGTAGGAAGTGAGCACTCTTCGTCAGATGATCAACTATCACCCATATAGCATTTATTCTCGCGTACTATGCGGTGGCTTCATAATAAAGTCAATGGTGATATGCTCCTACATCCACTCTGGTATATCCAATGGTTGGATCTTCCCATAAGGCTTTTGATGCTCGGCCTTCATTTATAAACAAGTAAGGCACTTACTCACATACTCCGCTACATCGTGTTTCATACCCGGCCACCGATAACCTTTCTTCATGTCTTGATACATCTTCGTAGCACTGGGATGAATAAAGTATCGAGTCTTATGAGCTTCATCCATGATCTTCACACGTAGATCCCCAAAATAAGCAATTCATATCCATCAAAACCGAGTTCAAACACCGAGTGTGTTTTCACCCAACTCTGTGACCACACCTCTTATTCTTTCGGAGTTAAGGTGATCTTCTTTCAAATCCTCATCTTGAAACTATTTAACTTGCTTTATCATATCAGAGGTCATGATCAATTGATAAGCCTTCACCCGATTCGGCTTGGGTCTTTCCTTCCGGCTAAAGGCATCCGCCACCATATTGGCTTTGCGCGGATGGTAATGTATCTCGCAATCATAATCTTTTATGAGCTCTAACCATCTCTTCTGCCACATGTTAAAGTCTTTCTGCTCGGAGAAGTACTTCAAACTCTTGTGGTCAGTTAATATGGTGCACTTCATCCCATATAGGTAGTGCCTCCATATCTTTAACGCATAGACCACGACTGCTAGCTCCAAGTCATGAGTAGGATAAATGACCTTCTGGACTTTCAACTGTTGGGATGCATATGCTATAACCATTCCTCTCTGCATCAACACACATCCCAACCCCGAGTAGGAAGCGTCTGAATAAACCACCAAATCTTCGCTTCCATCGGGTAGCGACAAGACTGGAGCTTGAGTCAATCTTGCCTTTAATTCCTCAAAAGCCTTCTTCTGATCTTGACCCCATACAAAGTTCACATCTTTCCGAGTCAGCTTGGTTAGTGGAGAAGCAATCTTAGAGAAATATTGAATAAATCTCCTATATTAACCCACCAAACCCAAAAAGCTACGAATCTCGAATGGCTTCTTTGGAGACTTCCATTACATCACCACCTCCACCTTTACCGGGTCCACCATAATCCTCTCAGGATTCACTACATGACCTAAGAACTAAACTTCGTGCAACCAGAACACGCATTTGGAGAACTTAGCCTATAACTTCTCCCTTCTCAAACTTTCCAAAACTTTCCAAATGTGACCGAAATGCTCCTTCTTACTCTTCGAATAAATCAGGATATCATCGATGAACATAATCACTGATTTATCCAACATCAGCCGACACAGTCGATTCATCAAGTCTATAAAAGCTGCTAGTGTGTTAGTCAATCCAAAAGACAAAACAAGAAACTCGTAATGTCCATAACGCGTGCCAAAAACTGTTTTAGGAATATCCTACTTCTTCACTTTCAACAGATGGTAACCAGATCGATGGTCTATCCTTGAGAACCAACTGGCACCCTGGAGTTGATCAAACAGATAATGAATTCTCGGTAAGGGGTGCCGATTCTTCACTGTCAGCTTATTCAACTCCTGGTAGTATATACACATCCTCTTGCTACCATCTTTCTTCTTCACAAATAAGAATACAACACCCCATGGAGAGATACTTAGTCTAATGAACAACTCTTACAGTTTCTCCATCAACTCCTTCATCTCAGTCAGAGCCAACCGATACGGTGTCTTAGCTACTGGTTGGGCACCGTGTATTAGGTCAATCTGAAACTCAATCTCGTGGTCCGGTGGCATTCCTGGTAAGTCTTCGGGAAATACTTCTGGAAAGTCACACACAACTTGTACATCGGACAGTTGTGGTGTTAGCGTATCCACATCCTTTACGTAGGCCAAGTAGGCACTAGATCAACGCCTCATGCACATTCCCGCCACCGCCATCAAAATCACTTTCGGGATTGTCGTGACTCGATCAACATAAACTGTTACCGAAATCCCATCAGGCGCTGTCAACCGAATCATCTTCTTGCGACATACAATGTTCGCTTCATAGTCCGCCAACCAATCCATCCCTAGGACTACATCGAACCCGTCTAACGTCATCACGAGTGGTCTAACAGGAAACTTGTGACCTTCTAATTCTATGTCACAACCTTCGATTATCTTAGAGATCCTGATAGACTTAACTATGGCAGTTTCTACATCAAAAAGGAGTACCTACACTCCTACTACTAACAGAAAATTTAGCACAAAATGCAGCAGACATAAAACTTTTAGTAGCACCAGAATCAAATAACACAGAAGCTAGAGTTTGGTTACTAGAAACGAACCTGACACAACATTAGGGTCCGTCCTAGCCTCCTACTTGGTCATTGTGAAAGCTCTAGTGCTAGCTTTTTTTGGCCCTTCTATTCTGGTCACCTTCTTTTCTTCGGAACTCTCAACCCTTGGCTTCTTTTGCAGTCTCTGCTCATGTGGTCCTCTCCCCCGTAGTTATAGCACCGTATCACCCCACACACTATTGCCAGATGACCATGCCTCCCACATTTGAAGTAGAGGTTTGATCCCGACCTACACTCTCCTGTGTACTTCTTCCCGTAATTACCATAACTATTCACCCCCACACTGGATGTAACCATACGTTGGTCATCCACCCTCGCAACCTTGTGGTTTGGAATGGGTCTACCACATCCAAACCGATTTCCATTCCAGTTCTGGTCTTCGCCACCCTTCTTGTTCATCTCAATTACGGCCTCCTCCCTCGCCACTCTAATCGCCTCAGTCACCACAAACGACAGAATCGTCTACATGACCTAGTGAATTCCCTCGATGACTGCCTCTTTCACTGTGGTCCTCAGATTAGCACTATCATTACCGCCTTCTGAGTGATGGATCTCAGGCTCTTCGAGTGCCATTTCAGCAGCCCTAGCCATGCTTCTCTTGACACGTGGTCCAACACCATGTCCCACCACAGCCTCTACCTGACGAAACTTTCGAAGATCTACCTCCAACCATCCTCTAAAAACGCTATAATAATTAAAAACTAACATGGTCATTCAAGGGAATAGCTCAGTCTATGTCAAGTATAGTAAGTCCCTAATTATAGTGGCAAGTTGTGATTAGCCACTTACTTTACTCTTCACACCCCAAACATTTCCTATCCTGACTACATCAGTGTCGAAATCTATTAAAGGCACACAAATCACATAACATGCACACATAATACCGGTTAGCATTAAGAAAATACCTGATGGCACGTAGCTATTCGGACTGGCATCCCATCCATGTTCTCCCATTATCAGATTAAGTTTAGGTATCTTTTGAAAATATTTACCCGTTTCACTTAAACTTTGGCTCAGATACCAACTTGTAAGGCCACATTTCCAGAACGCTCACAGCTGGTCAATTATCGCACATAAAACATAAATTTACATTAAGTTTAATAAAACATTGCAACGAAAACATTTAAACAACCATTTCATTTCATTATAAATGCTTTTGCAAAATAATACATCATTGACTGATTACAAAATAACTTGTTGCATTATATCACAAAAACATTATACAAAACCGATGCCATCCAAAATGAGCCAAGTAGCCGCCCCGTGCCATCCTCAACAACAATTACCTGCCAACTAGACACACATAAAAGTCAGCATTGCTGAGTGAGTTCTAGTTTTATAAATAAATATACTTTACTTCCGTTTAAAACCATTAATTTCATTCTTATGCGATCAAGCATCATACGTATACATAGATAATATCATTATCATCTTCTTCATCACTTTCTTTCTTTACTTCTTTCCGGATCAGTGTCATCAGCTATACCCCAAACTTATGTACAAAGCGGGTACTGGGCCAAAGTTTATCAGACTTCCATAACGCACATAGGATGGCACCATCACCGGGGTAAGCAACAAGGATTCCACACATAAGTTTACCCCAAACATATGCACAAAGCGGGTACTGATCCGAAGTTGATAAGACTTCCATAATGCACATAGCCTGGCACCAGCACCAGGGTAAGCAACAAGGATTCCACACATAAGTTTACCCTAATTTTTTGCACAAAGCGGGTACTGGGCCAAATTTGATAAGACTTCCAAAACGCACACAGCCTGGCACCAGCACCGGGGTAAGACTTATCCATTTATTCATTACGCCATTAATGCATGCACTCTTTCATTATGTTCCTTTTTTTATTATCTTGCACTTTACGTTACATAATACTTTCATTTTTTTCACAAACATTCAACGCAAAGCCATGGAAAATAAACATACATAACAAGGAACATAAACATAATTATACAAAGCATCACCATACAAGGCGCCATCACACATGACATAACAATCATCATACATATCATAATATACCCCAGACATCATCAAAAGTCAACTCCCTTCTCCCCCGGGAACATCTCAAGTCAAAGCCTACATTTCACTTTTCCCCAAAAATCAGAAAATAAATCTAAGTCTTAGGCACATGGGCACTATGCAGGCGCATGGCCTTCCAGGCACATGGGGAACACTTAGGCGCATGGGGAACTTCTAGGCGCATGGGCACTATTGGGGTGCATGGCCAACACTTAGTCATTCCGGGCAATTCTCTAGACGCAAAGGCATTATTTGGGCGCATGGGCACTATTTGGGCGCATGGAGTTCTCGGCGTCTAGACACTTAGCCAAATTCAGCCTTTTCCAGGCGCATGGCTACTATTTGGCGCATGGGGTTTTGGGCACATGGGAACACTTAGGCAGTTTATACCGTTGGGTGCATGGGCAGTCTAAGTCATACTTAAACAACTAAATTCAGTCTCCAATCATCATCTAACATGTTCTAAGCTTAACTCATACATTCTAAGCCTTAGAAACACAATAATAACACATTCATAGCCATAAACATACCCAAAAATGAAATCCCACCCATAAACACATACACATATATAATCGGGTGAAAACCCACTTTTATAAAAATGTTCATATATTCATTTTCAGCCCCAAATAAGTTTAAAACATGTAAAAAAAGGGTGTTCTAGAACTCACCTTAGCAACCTCATGGGTATGACTTCCTTCAATACCCAAATGCAATTGAGTTTTATCACCTAGAAACCCACCAAACACACACAACCGAACACAGAAACATGCATAAGCATACAACCGAGGCTAAGGCCAGTTAAGAACACCATAAAATCATGAATTCTTACATTGAATTTGATCTTTTCTGGTTCTTCTTCAAAACCCGAGAGTTTTTCAGCTTCTTCTTCTCTCTCTAAAAATATCCAAAAGATATGGTGTTATATGAGAAGTGGGCGTCGATGCCCACTTTTATACAAACTTTTCAAACTTTTTGTCCTTTTGACACATTTAACCCCTTAGCTTAGGTTAAATTGCATTTCCTTCTTTTCCTTCACTTTTATTCTTTCTTTCTTGTATTTTAAAAATAACCGGGTGTTACACTTAAAGTTGGACGTTTGTCGTGCATAATATTTAAAATACGTTAAGATTCATTAAAATAATTTAATCACTGCAACAGAATAATTTAAAAAAAACCATTTCATGCATTAATAATAACTTTTGCCAAATAATACATCATTGTTAAAGTTACAAAAATGATGGTTAGTTGCGTTACAAAACAAAAATATTATTTCTGCATAAATTGGATGCCAGTCTTCAACTGCCAAGTAGCTTCACCCTTGTGCCACCTTGAGCAATAAATTACTTGCCAACTGAAAATGCATAAAAGTCAACGTTGTTGACTGAGTTCTAGTTTTATAAATAAAATACTTTTCCTTTCTTTTAAAACATTTTCTTATCTTTTGTACATGATCATCCATTGTATATACATCAAGGTAACATCATTATTATGTTTCGTTATCACACGTATTCATTTGTTCCATACTTTTTCATTATTTTTCACTTCTATCCAAATCCTGTCATATGCTAAACCCCCTCGTTGGGCACAAAGCCACCTCATTCCAGGGTTAAGCGACAAGGATCCTATTTCGTACGTCCAGAACAGTCATAAAGAATGACTCCCCCTGTGTTTGAACCCTCAAGGGTTAGCCAAGATCGCATGTTATATAACACACAATTGAGCTAACAACCCTTAGTGGGTTGTGAACCTCCTTACATTCCACTTGCAACACTTTCATTCATTCATTCATTTAGTTCTTTAAACTGATCTTCTTCTTATACTTCTTTGAAAACCAAGAGAAACTTTGTCCCTCTCTTTAAAAGGTGACAAAGTTGGTAGAGTGGAGGGTGTGGGCGGCCATGCTGTAACACCCGGTTATTTAAAAAGACATGAAATGAAGAATAAAATAAAGAAATGTAATAACGTCCAAGTGAAGGGACCAAAAGTGTCCAAAAGGACAAAATTTTGGTAAAAGTTGGTGTAAAGGTGGGCATGGCCGCCCACCCTTATTTCACATCACCATCTTCGTTTGTTTTTAGAGAGAGAGATAGAACTCTTGGTTTGAAGAAGAAGAAGAAGAAGAAGTGAAAGAATTCAAGGTAAGAATTTGTGGTTTTTATGTGTTTATGATGGTTTTTATCCCGGTTATGTGCTTATGTACTTATGTGTTGTGTTTGTGCTCGGGTGTGTGTGTGTGGTGTTGTTTTTAGGTGTTTGAACTCATTGCAAGCGAGTTACAAAGGAAGAAACACCCAAGTTGCATCAGGTGAGTTCTAGACCCCTGGTTTTTACTTGTTTTAAAACTCTTTGGGGCTTAAAATGTATAAAAATATTTTTATGAAGTTCATGTATGTTTGACCGTTTGCATTATGTATGTTAAATGTTGAATCCTTGAATGCTTATAGGTTGTTCATGTTTAGAATAGCCATATTAAGCTTAGAACAGATGGATTAATGAATGTGTATGAAAACATACTAAGAACAAGTTACACAAAAGGTGCATACGTCTGAGAATGCCTTAGAAAGATTTAAGTGTAATCCATGCGCCTAAACAGTATCCCATGCGCCTAAGATTACCTTAGAAATGTTTAAGTACAGCTCATGCGCCTGAACAGTAGTCCATGCGCCTAGAAATATTAGTCAGACGACTAAGTAAAGGGCACATGCGCCCCAATAGTGCCCATGCGCCCAAGTGTCAATGTGTCTGAAAAATCCATACGCCTATGTGTTCATATGCACCAATAGTGCCCATGCGCCTGAATAGTTTGTGCGCCGATGTGATAAATGATTAAGTGTTGGCTGATGCGCCTACATAGTGGTGAAACGCCCAAACAGGGCTAATGCGTCTAAATAGTTCCCATGCGCCTAACACTAAGAAATTTTTATAGAATTTTCTAGGAGTCTGTGCTTTAGGGTTTTGACCAAAGTTGACTGGGGCTTGAAAATGATGATGTTACATGCATGATGTGATTACATATGATTGTTCCTTATTATTATTATTGATATTATTATTACTACTTATAGTATGTTATTATCGTAATGTAAAAGTATATCGTAATATTAAAGTGAAAGAGCAATAAAGAAAAGAAGAGGAACATTAATAAAATGTTAACAAGTCTTGCAAGCTCAAAGGAGGGACACGACCGTGTTGTCGTTAGCTTAACTGTGCTATGGGTTAGCTACCCTATTATGCACACAGGACCAATCAATTGAGATAGACAGGACCCTTGTAGCGTACCCTGGGTGATTGGGTTGGCCTTGTACACAGTACACAAAACCCTTTCGAGGGATATAGTTGACCCTTTCGAGGGATATAGATGGCCCATCACCCGTTTTTCCATTGCGCACATAGTTGGGGTATTGCTAATTGGTCCATACAGACAGTGAAAGATAAAAAAATAAAAGTTTAGAGAACATACAAGGCATACAGTAAAGAGAACGAACAATATTTGTTTATATAGTTAATATGTGCTCGCATATACAGTAAAGTGTTTTATTTTACAAAAGAGAGTATTTTCATTTACAACATATAGAAAGTATTATATTACTTATAAAACTAGAGCTCACTCAACAACGCTGACTTTTATACATTTTCAGTTGGCAAGTAATTATTGTTGAGGATGGCATGAGGTTGAAGCTACTCGGCAGGGAAAGATTGTTATCCATTCGTATTCTATGTTACTGTTGTTTTGTAATGCAGTAAAATAATTCTTTTGTAAACAGATTAATGATGATGTATTGCTTAACAACAGTGGTTTAAATGAAATGAATGGTTTTTGATAAATTATTTCCACTGCTTAAGATTGTATAATTATAATGTTTAATGTTTTACTGTTGTGATTGACCAACTGTGAGGTTTTCGGGAACGGGGCCTTACAAGTTGGTATTAGAGCAAAAGTTTAAGAGAATTGGGTTAAATAAAATTTTTAGAACCTAAACTTAAACTGAAAATGGGACAAATGGAGGGATGTCAGCTCGAGTAGCTACGTGCCATCAGGTATGTCTTTTCTTAATGATAACCGGTATTATGTGCGCATGCTATTTGATTATGTGCTCTTAGTAGATTTAGATACTGATTAAGTTAGGATAAGTAAGTTATCTTGAATGACCGCGTTAGTGTTTGATTCTTATAGTGTGTTAGAAGATGGCTGGCGGTAGATCATCAAAGGCCTCTCGTGGTGGAGGTCACGGTGCTGCTCCGCGACCTAAGAGAGGGAGACCCAGAGTCGAGAAAGTGGTTCATGAAGAACTAGAGGCCCCTCATCCGGAGGGTGGCGACGAGAGCGCCAATCTGAGAGCCTCAGTAAAGGAGGCTGTGGTGGAATAAGTCCATCAGGTCATGCAGACGATTCTACGGCCTGTGGTGACCGAAGTGATTAAGGCAGTAAGGGAGGGAGAAAGAAATGAAAGAAATAGGTCCTCAGGAGAATGAGAGCAACCAGAGCCAGAAACGGTTCTCTCTGATGATGAGGACGAGGAAGAAGAAGAGCTAGCGCCGGAGGCGGCACGAGGCTGCAACTATGGGGCGTTTATGAGATGCAAGCCCCCTACTTTCGATGGGAATGGCACTGCTGCAGCGGCTCACCGGTGTGTGAGGGAAATGGAGGCTATTCTCAATATCAGTGAGTGCCATGAAGATCAGAAGGTGAAGTTTGCTACCCAATTTTTTGTGGACTCGGCTTTGTGCTGGTGGGACAACATTGTCCAAGCCGAGAGTAGCAGGGCCATTAGGAGAATGAGATGGCCTGAACTGAAGAAGCTAGTGATTGAAGAATTTTTCCCCCACAAAGAGATGGATAAGGTAGAGAGAGAGTTCCTGCAGCTGGAGGCGGGAACGATGTCACACCAGCAGCACACCACGAAATTCAATGAGATGGCGCGGCTGGTGCCCGATCAAGTGACATCACTGTCACGAAAGAATAAGAGATACATCCAAGGGCTTCCAGCGGATATCCGTAGGCATATGATTGTTACCTGGCCGAGCACTTTTAGGTCGGCGGTTGATTTGGCTTTTTGAATATGCAATGAGCGCGAGGTGGTGGTGGATGAGGTGAAGAAAACGAGTGGGGATGGAAGGAACTGGAATGGGAAACGGTTTGGACGTGGTGGAGCCGCTCCAAACAATAAGGTGGCGAGGGTAAGTGACCGCGGTGTGGCCACAGCTGGTGTAGGGAGGAAGAAATGTGGCAAATGTGGAAGGGAGCATATTGGTGAGTGAAGGATGGGGATGAACCTATGCTTCAGGTGTGATCAGCCTGGCCACATTACAAGAGACTGTAAGAAGCCGAGGGCGGAGAGCTCGGAAGTGGGGAATAAGAAGTCAGAAGAAGGAGGGCAGAGGGCAAGTGCTAGAGCTTACACTATGACCCGGGAGGAAGCCAGAGCTGATCCCGATATTGTGTTAGTTATGTTTCTAGTAAACCAAACTTATGCCTCTGTATTGTTTGATTCTGGTGCTAGTAGGAGTTTTATTTCCACTACTTTCTATGCTAAGTTGCCTGTTAGTAGTAGAAAGGTCAGTCCACTATTTGATGTAGAAACTATTATCGGCAAGTCCACTAGAATTACTAAGGTGATAGAGGAGTGTGCCATAGAACTTGAAGGTCATAGGTTTGTTGCTAGGTTACACGTGATACCCCTAGGTGGATTTGATGTAGTACTAGGGATTGACTGGTTAGCAACCTATGAAGCAAACATCGTGTGTCTCAAGAAGATGATCCGATTGACAACGCCTGACGGGAATAAGGTGACGGTTTATGGTGATCGCGTCATGACGATCCTGAAGGTGATTTCGAATGCAGTGGCGGGAAAGAGAATGAGGCGTGGATGTAGTGCCTACTTGGCCTACGCAAAGGATGTGGACGCGCCAACACCACAACTATCTGATGTACCAGTTGTGTGTGACTTTCCGGATGTGTTTCTAGAAGATTTACCCGGCATGCCATCGGATCGCGAGATTGAGTTCCAAATTGATTTGGTATCCCGTGCTCAGCCCGTGGCCAAAGCACCTTATCGGTTAGCTCCGACAGAAATGAAAGAGTTGATGGAGCAGTTGCAAGAGCTGCTCGATAAGGGGTTCATTTGACCGAGTATCTCTCCCTGGGGTGCTTCGGTCCTGTTTGTGAAGAAGAAAGACGGCAACATGAGGATGTGCATCGACTACCGTGCACTGAACAAGTTGACGGTGAAGAACCGATACCCCCTACCAAGAATAGATGATCTGTTTGACCAGCTCCAAGGTGCCAGTTGGTTTTCAAGGATAGATCTTCGATCTGGTTACCATCAGCTGTAGGTGAAGGAGCAGGATATCCCTAAAACAGCTTTTTGCATGCGCTACAGTCACTATGAGTTCCTCGTTATGTCATTTGGATTGACCAATGTGCCAACTGCTTTTATGGACTTGATGAATAGAGTGTTTCGGCCTATGTTGGATAGATCAATGATTGTGTTCATTGATGATATTCTGATCTACTCGAGGAGAGAAAAGGAGCATGCCGATCATATTCGGGAGGTGTTAGAGACCTTAAGGAGGGAGAAGTATGCCTAATTCTCCAAGTGCGCATTCTGGTTACGTGAAGTTCAATTCTTAGGTCACGTGATAAATCCCGAGCGGATTATGGTAGACCGTGCTTAGGTGGAGGCTGTGATGCAATGGAAGTCTCCAAATACGCCATCCGAGATTCGTAGTTTCTTGGGGTTGGCAGGGTATTATCGAAGGTTCATTCTGGACTTTTCCAAGATCGCTTCTCCACTGACCAAGTTGACCCGAAAGGATGTAAAGTTTATATGGGGTCAAGCTCAAGAATAGGCGTTCGAGGAGTTAAAGGTAAGGTTGACTCAAGCTCCCGTCTTGTGATTACCCGAAGGAAGCGAGGATTTGGTGGTCTATTCAGATGCTTCCTACTCTGGGTTGGGTTGCGTGTTGATGCAGCGAGGTAAGGTGATAGCCTACGCATCCTGACAACTGAAGGTGCATGAGGTTAACTATCCTACTCATGACCTGGAGCTAGCAGCAGTGGTCTTTGCACTAAAGATTTGGAGGCACTATCTGTATGGGACGAAGTGCACCATTTTCACTGACCATAAGAGCTTGAAGTACTTCTTCGAGCAGAAGGATCTGAACATGAGGCAGAGGCGATGGTTGGAGCTTATAAAGGATTATGATTGCGAGATCTATTACCATCCGGGCAAAGCCAACGTGGTGGTTGATGCTCTTAGCCGGAAGGAGAGGCCTGAGCCGATTCGGGTGAAAGCATACCAACTGATCATGACCTCTGATGTAATGAAGCAAGTCAAGGAGTTTCAGGATGAGGCACTGAAAGAAGATCATCTAAACTCTGAAAGAATGAGAGGTCTGGTTGGGGAATTG
>BJCM01271830.1:6776-18912 GCA_018326385.1 Flaveria bidentis | reverse complement strand
TGTATCAGCTGTACTTAGCGTTTATTGTAAGATGTCCTCAGCTGTTGTGGACATCTTCAGTAGTTTTATGTTAGGTTCAGCAGTTTGTGTAATCAGTTGATGTCTCTATCAGGAGATATCTGCTGCCGTCACATTCCTCTTATAAAAGGAATGTTTGACCTAATTTGTAGCGGCCGAAGCTTGCGAGTAAATTGATACAGTATCTTTGCCGAAAACTCACTCTCTATAGCCGTCACTGTTTGATTGAATATTCTTTGTGTTCTTGCTTAGATTTCGTCTAATTTTTGTACGATTCCGCTGCGTATTGTAACCTAATTGTTCGAACCAGATCGTCGATCCCCAACAGCCACCAATACGTCACCCGACGTATTATGCGCCCAAATCTGGCATATCATACGTCGTTACACCTAAATTTGTGCCTTTTCTTGCAACTTTTGTAACACCCGGTTATTTATTTTTGAAGCCGACGAAAGGAGAAAAAGAAATAAAGTCCAAAGTCGAGGGACCAAACTCTCCAACGAGAGAAAGTTGGGTGAGTGGAGGTATTTAAAGGGAGAGGGCAGCCCTCACCCTCTCCCCACACCCACAAAATCAGCCAAAAGAGAGAAGAGAATGAGAAAAGGGAGAAAAAGGGGTTTCGAGCTTGGTTCGTGTGGATTCGAGCGTGGAAATCAAAGTGTAGCGAGTCTAATCGAAGCTCTTCTCGTTGTGATCATTTGTGTGAGTTCTAGGACCCCTCTATTACACGTTTTTGAATGATTTTGGGGCTGGAACACATCTGAAAATCGTGTTTGAAGTGTGTGTGTGTGTGTTTGACCCATTTGTGTATGTGTGTGTATGTGTATGATTCGTTTGGGTCTTGCTTTTGAGCTTATGTGTGCTTGAATGGTGTTGTGGTATGCATTCCTAAGGTTTAGGATGGTTGATTTGGGCTTAGAATGGGTTTGAATGAGCTTGGAGGTCGAAACAACAGATTGGGTTCAGGGGTGAGCTGCATTCTGCACAGCAAGGGCTATGCGACCAAATGGCATGCCAGTCGTGCGACTGGAGTCCACATGCATGCCAGTCGTGCGATTGAAGGTCAATCGCATGTGAGACGTACGACTGAGGTCCATACGCCTGCCATCGTGTGACTGAGGGTCAATCGCATGGGGAGTCATGCGACTGAGGGCCCATTCACATAAGTGCTCATCCGCACTGGTTTCATCCGCATAGGTGTTCATCCACATGAAGTCCATTCGCATGATTGGGTGTTCATCCGCATAGGTGTTCATCCGCATTGGTCCATTCGCATGATGTTCAGTCGCCTGGAGGCCATGCGACTGAAGGGTGTCCATACGCCCAAATAGGGCTAGTGTACCCGAGGAAAAGCGTAGTTTAATTACTGACTTTTGGGAGAAAGTGCATATGTAAGTTTTGACGTGTAAGTTCCCGTAATTTCATCTAAGGTGACTGTTAAGGCCTTAGTGGTTGTGTTGGACATGATGATGATGTTGCATGTTTATGCATGATGTATGCTATGTATGTATGTATGATGTCCTGTATGATGATGACAGTGTATGATGATGTTCCTTATTATGTATGTTTATCTTACCCGTGACTTTACATTTAACGTTAATGAATGAGATGTAAGTATTATGTAACGTAAAGTGAAAGATAATGAAAAGAGGAACATGATGAATGAATGCATGCATTAATAAACGAATGAATGTAAGAAAGGCTTGCAAGCAAATGTATGGAGGTGCACACCCAATGAAGGTGTTAGCTCAACGGTGTGCGGGTTAGCTACCCGAAGGATGCACACTGGGGTCCAATCTTTGTGATTGACCATATGTATGGGATCCTTGCCGCTTGCCCTAGGTGCTGGAGTCAGCTTCGTGCATAATGTTCGAGGCTATGAAAGACCTCAAGCCCAGTTACCCGCTTCGTGCACAATGTTCGGGGTATAGCATATGGCATTGGTACAAAATGAAAAAGAAAAGATAAGTGATGAATGTACTTTCCCTAGGTACTGGAACCAGCTCCGTGCCCAATGTTCGAGGTCTATGAAAGACCTCAGGCTCAGTTACCCGCTTCGTGCATAATGTTCGGGGTAATGTACATGTCATCGAAAGTAATGAACGTACGAACGAAAGAATGAAAGTATGAACGAATGAAAGATGAAGATAATAATTATATTATCTATGTGTACGTATGATGTATGATCGCATGAAAGTAAAGTACGGTTTTAATGAAAGAAAAGTATGTTTATTTTAAAATTTGAACTCACTCAGCAACGCTGACTTTTATGTGTTTCCAGTTGGCAGGTAGTGATTGTTGAGGATGGCACGGGGCGGCTACTCAGCTCTTTTAGATGGCATCCATTTATATAATGTTTTTGTGATGTAATGCAACAATGTATTTTGTAATAGGTTAACGATGTATTATCTTACAAAAGCTTTTATAATAAAATGAAATGTCATTTTTGAATGTTTCCGCTGCAATGCTTATTTAAGATAAATGTACATGTATGTTTTACGTGCGATGATCGACCAGCTGTAAGCATTTCGGGAACGAGGCCTTACAACTTTTGATATTTACATCTTCAATTCTTGTAGTTACGTGTTTTGGTTCTTTTCATCCAAAATAAGTCTCCTTTAGCTCCAAACATCTATAATTCAAAACACAAACAACTTGAGCTCGTTCCACCATAATCATGATGTAAAATCAAGCATTTATATCAATTAAACATCAAATTATTGACATGTGATCACATCCCCACACTTAACCTTTTGCTTGTCCCTAAGCAAAGCTTTCAATTAGTTTTAATCTTTTATTATCAAATACATTTTCCAATCCCTTACTCATTTTTAGTTTTGGTTCAAAGTGATACCCAAATTTGCATACTTTTTCTTTTAAACATATTTGTCAATTTTGTTTTTTCAAACAAAATCATGTCACTTTAGATTTGGATTTGCCTAACAGAGCCTAATAGGCCTTCATGTTATTCCCATGCATATAATCACATTAATACACCTAAAATATACACAAATCAAAAGGGCTTTTATAGGTTTTATTAGGCTTAAGTTAAGGGTTGAATCTAAGGATAAAAATGGTTAAAAAGTCATGAAATTCAAAAATTGGGTAAGGCTACCTTCTTTAAAGGTCTATTATTGATATCAATGCATTTTTCATTATGAGGCAAACATTGGCCCATCTTTTATGATTTTTTTTTACTTTTGTGGGGCACGCTAACATTGCACTCTTTTGATTTCTCGTTTTTCGAATGATATATTTTAGCTTATAATTTCATATAATTTGTAAACATCTTTATTGGTTTACCAAAGTACGAGGCTTGGCACTTTGCCCATGTTTTAACACATAATCACCTATCCAATTTGGATTTCATCAACAACAAAACTAGAATGATAAAAGGCTTTGGGGCTGTTTGACAACTTTTGAATAATTAAGTGTTGAACTAATAAGAGTTTTGAACCATTAAGTGTTGAACCATTAAGATCTAGTATATCGTTTAACTATTCAAATGCAAATATCTGACCAATTCAGATAAAAGGTTTAACCATTCAGCATTGGACCTCTTAACCATTTAGCACTTGTATAATGCTTACCATTCAAAGGCAAAAATCTAAACCATTCAGATATTTTACTCGTGAAACAAATAGTCTAAACCATTAAGTGCTGAATTATTCAGACATCTAAACTATTAAAAAGCTGATTAAGATGCTGCCAAACAACCCTTTCATCTTTTTCTTATTTTCATCTTATATAGTATTGGGTCTCATATTGGGTTCTTTTGGTTTCTAATGGGTAATATTAGGTATGATTTAAAAAATACAAAAGGCTTTTAGTTCCTAAGGCTTGATCCTAATGCCTTTATCATCTTTGTGCATACTTTGATTTCTTGCTTGAAACATTCCATATGAATTATTCTTTTAATTTTGGTAATTTAATGTAACCTATGCATGAAAGATCCACCTTCTAGCTTATTACTCTCAATTAGATAAATCTAAAGTTTTTTTTTTCTATTTTGAACATCAAAAAGCATATAACCATAACCAAGAACCAAGAACCAAGAACCATGCTTAAGTAGGTAATTAGTTAATGATTTGCACTTAAAGATTCCATATTTACATCTTTTCAAGCTTACTTAGGACACTTGTTCAAAAAATTTAATTTTTTCAAATTTTAGCATTGTTCTCATTTTCTTCCCCCATCCCCACACTTGGGATACATTGTCCCCAATGTATTGGTCAAACATCTATTCTTTGACCCTTGACTTCACTTGATCCGGTGGTTTACCCATCTTTACCTTTCGTCTCGGTTTTTCATTCCTTAGTGGCTTTACCTTCACTTTCTCCTCCTTTTCCACATTCTCAAGCTCAAACCTGTAGGGGTCAAAACCATTTTTCTTGGTGATATCCTCACTTACATGTGAAATGTCACCCCCAACCTTAACGATGGAATCGTCGAAATGTGATGGTTAAGATTGTTCACAACCATATAGCTATCATTAAATAAAAATATTACTATAATAAGTTTTAAAATGCAAATTACAACCATAAGTCTCAAACAAGAAATAACATAACATAAGATAAATATTTCAAGACAATTTATTCATTTATCTAGGTCCAAATCCTAGATGTGAGCAACTTCAAGAGATGACATCAAACTTGAGCATTTCCTGAAACATGTTAAAAATAAAAGGTCAACTATGAAAGTTGGTGAGTTTCCATTGGTTAAATATACATAAATATATCAAAAGATTTGCAAGTAGCAATTCATATCAATGATTATGAATTATGCAAGTTTATAGTAGGGGTGTGTTTTTACCCGAACCCGAATATCAAACCCGAACAAAATCAACCCGAACCCAATTAAGAACTACCCGAGCAACCCAACCTGATTATTACACTAACTCGAACCCGATTTCTATAAATGGTTTGGTCTTTGGGTTGAGTTTGTAAGATTCGGGTCAACCCGATTAACCCAAATATTAGTTTTTTGAAAATTCCAATATTTATATATATGTTTGTATTATGCTACCGTAGCAATTCATGTCAATATATATGTTTGAAAATTCCAAAATATGTTTGTATTTTGAAAATCATACCTTCTAAGCCTTAGAAACACAACCATAACATCATCAAACATGAACATAGCCCAAAATCAAAACCCACTCGCAACATACAAACATACATACATACGGGTATAAAACCCAACTTTTATAAAAAGTTCATACATGCATTTCCAGCCCTAAAATCAGTTAAAACATGTAAAAGAGGGGTTCTAGAACTCGCCTTTGCAGCCTCTTAGGAGTGACTTATTTCAAACCCGTTTGCAACAGAGTTCAACCGCCTAGAAACCCACCAAAACACACACCCGAACACATACAACACACATAAGCATACAACCGAGGATAAAACCAGTTAAGAACACCTTAAACACATGAATTCTTACCTTGAATTCGAACTTATGCTCTTGTTCTTCTTCAAAACCCGAGCTCTGCTCTTTCTCTCATCCTCTCTCTCTCTGAAATCCTATTGATATGGGTGAAGAGAGGGTGATGGGCTGCCATCACCTTTTACACTCACTTTTTCAAACATTTTGTCCTTTTAGACACTTTTTACCCTTCAACTTGGGTAAAATATCTTTTCTTTCTTTTTCTTCACTGTATTGTTCTTTCTTTGTCTTTTATAAATAACCGGGTGTTACAATTATTCGAACATTTCTGATCATTTAATTTGATTACTTATCACAATTTATACGTTCAACGGTTATGAATCGATTGAGATGTTGATTTCGGTTCAACCTCCTATAATTCCGAGTGTAATGATCCAATTAGTCATGGGTTCGAGTCCGCGATGCTACCTCGAGTCGATTGGTATAATTAGTATGTTTAAAAATGTTTAATTTTGGGTGTTTGATGGTCACCGGAGCTCGGCCGGAGGTTGGTCGGCTGGTGACCGGAATGTCGGGGTAGAGAAAAGGAATTCGGGATTTTTATTTCAATTTTACATAACCAGTCACTCAACTTTTGGATGTTTATATTTTATGCTTTAAACTTTCATTTGAAGTTTATAAATTGACAAACAACCCCTTAACTTAATTACTTTAAGTTTTAAATATTTTTAAGTTTAATATTTTTTATAAATTATTATTATTATTGTTAATATGATTATTATCATTATTACTATTATTTTAGTTATTATTATTATTATTAGTAATACTATTATTATAATTATTATTATTATAATAATGATGATGATGATGATGATGATGATGATGATGATGATGATGATGATGATGATGATGATGATGATGATGATGATGATGATGATATTAATAATAATAATAATAATAATAATATTAATAATAATAATAATAATAATAATTATTATTATTATTATAATTATTTAACTTTCATATATTAAAACTAATGATAACTAAGAGATAGGCATAAATAACCCATAAGTTTCACAATTGACAACAATGGTCCTTACAAGAATAAACGACGCTAACTATTAAATAACGGAAAATACGAGATGTTACAGTCTCCCCAACTTATAAGAATTTCGTCCCAAAATTAAGAATGAAACTATATGAACAAATACGGGTACTTCTTCTTTATATGTTCCTCACGCTCCTAAGTAAACTAAGTTTCACGCTTATTTTCCCAGCGAACCTTGACGATTGGGATAGTAGTGGTTCTGTTGATACATGTGTACCTAGTTTAGGAGCTTAATGTAAAATGTCTTTCATGTCTTAAATATATATAATGAATGAGTTGAATGAAATGCAATATGTGATTGATGCTATTAATGTTTAATATTTCATTGTTTATTGTGTAATAACGCATATTGAACTAACTATATAGGTTTGTGGTTGTTTACATAGTTCTTAGTCAAGAATGGTTGAGAAATGTGTTTAAACTTAATCATGTGAAGTATTCATGAGAATGGACCATGCTAATGGACCATACGCATGAACACTTTATACTAATGGACGAGTCGCACGACTGAACCAGGAGTCTGGATCAGTCGCACGATTGAGACATAAGATTGGCTTAGTCACACGACTGAACCCTCAATCGTGCGTATGGACCAATCGTATGATTCAGTCGCACGACTGAACCATACTAATGGTTCAGTCGTACGATTGACAACCCTAACCTATAAATACCACCTAATTCGTGGAAAAACGTAACACTTCAATAATTTCAAATCACATACGTACCCTAGCCGTCCAGAGACTCTAGAGAACCTGTTCCAACTTCATAGATCGTAGTTGATACCTAAGGTGAAGTACAATGCTGAGAAGAAAGTGTATGCTCTGTTGACTCAGTCGATACCTAAGGATATATTCCACTAGTTTTCTGAGAATAAACAGGCAAAGAAGTTATGGGAAGCCTTAGAGAAACGATACGACGGAAATGCATCGTTGAAAGCTCTAAAGGCAAAGGCTTTAAAGAAGGAGTTTGATAACTTATCTTCGATGGGTAAAGAAAGCTTGGATGATGTTATAGACAGGTTCTACCATTTAATGAGTAAGCTGCATACTCATGGAGTCACAACGTTAATGGAAGATAAGGTCTCAAGCTTTGCTGATGGTTTGCTAGAGAAGTGGGACTCGTTTAATTTAAGACAAAACAATTTACTGGCAAAATTAGACATAAACGACTTCATCCTGAAATTGAGAGAGGAGGAACTGAAGATGAAATACAGGTCACAGAAAGGATCCTATGACCAGAATCCTTCACTTTATAAATCCACTTCCACTTCAACAAGTTCAGGAGCACCTCTTCAAACGGCATTTGTGTCTAGTTCAACCGCTCCTTCTCAACCTACAGCTTTAGGATCTGAAACGTCAGGGTCATCCAGTACCCAATATATCACATCTGAAGCAAATGCTACGAAGTTGAAGACCGAGAATCTCGGGAATATCACTATGGAGGTTGCAAAGGAGCATATGGACCTTTTAACTGTAGTTGTTCATTCTTTTGATGGTCTAATTGTAGGAAAGATCGGAAATTGCCATCCGTCTGATGAGGATTACGAGCAGGTGGACGAAAATGAATTAGAAAGAATGGACATTATGTGGGCTTTGGCCAGTGCTGTTCGAAGGGCTAAGAAGTTTGTGAAGAAGACAGGACAGAACTTGATAGCCATAAAGGATACAACTTTTGGTTTCGCCAAACCAAAGTTACCTGATTTAACTGTGGAGAAAAGGGGCACTTTAAACGTGAATGTGTAAAGCCTAAGAAGACAAGTAACGGGAATCCTTTCTCATCCTTCAACTGTCAAGACAAACCCACGAGTGGAGCTGCCTCGTCAAGCAAAGACACAAAGGCTTTGACTGCACAAGATGACGAAGGTCAAGATTGGACCTTTCGTTTTGTATCTCCGGGTGAATCAAACATTGCAAATGTTGAGGGATTGGATTACGACACTACAAGTGAAGGTGAAATAGCAGTTGAACTAGTGATGTCAGATAATGAAGATACTGTAAATGTGGTCAATCACCTGATTGAAGAAGATCTAAGAACTACATGTTTAGAATCTCCAGCATCTGAAGAGTCAAATTTTGCGCTGATGGCTGATTCAACGGAGTCTTCACAGGTAAGTACAACAGACAAACTTTTTGATAATCATGCTTGTAGTAAATGTAAAAAATTTAGAGAAAGCATAGATTCAAAATTTGTTAGGTTATTAGATCACAATGATAAATTAGTAAATGACTTACAAGTGTGTACAGAAGCTAATCGAATTTTGAAACAAAATGAGCATAGTTATAAAGAGAAAATAGAACTCTTAAATAAACAACTAAGGGAAACCGAAGTTGTTGCTTTTAATCAAGAAAATGACATAAAGTTCTATTTAAACTCCCAAGAAGAAGCTAAGAAAGAAAAGGCAGTTTTAGAAGTCGAAGTCAACTCACTAAAACAAAAACTGCACAGTTGGACTAGTTCTTCTCACATAGTTCAACACTTAGTGAGAGAATGAAATAACAGGGAGGGGTTGGGTTACAAAGTGGTACCACCACCACATGAGATAGTGTTAAATGCTAAATGTAGACCAGTAAATAACAATCCTATTAAGGATCATGTGGTGTCCACTTCCTCTAGTTAGTGACCCAGATTCTACAAGTAAACCAGTGGAATCTGTCACTAAACAGAAGGAGGCTACTTTGAAGTCTAAAGGTAAGATGCCTATTGTGAATTTGGAAGAACAGTTTGAAAAGGTTAATGTAAAGTCAGGTTAAACATGTCTATTTCTGAACCCAAAACGACCAAACCAAATTAACCAACCACGTGCTCCACGTCACAGTCCAAATAAACAAAAGGCTAAAGATGTTAAAAATGTTCAAACAATTAATTTTGTTAAAGAAATTAAAACATCTAAACAAGAAGTGTCCAAACCCAACCAGACCAAGGTCACACCGATATCATACACTTCCCCACAAAGACTATTTCCCCAACATGTAGAAGGCAGATCATGCTACAATTTTGGAAAGAGAGGACACATCTCTTCTAAATGTCCTTATTATCAGACACCAAGAAAGAAAGTTGAACTTCATGATGCTAAACCAAGTTCTTCAAAAAGGAGTTCAATTACTCCACCAAAAAGAACCTATGAACCTAAAGTTCAAACTATAAGCCAATCGTCTGTTTATCACAAACAAGCCTTACATAAAACTGGCTTATGGAAAGAAATTTCAAGTCAAATGTCTGATAATGAGAACAAGAAAAAGAACGATATGCCCTCACCCTCAAATGGAAAGTGGGTTGAATTCATGATGTGTAATTCCTCTGGGTCACCCAAGCCTGGCTTGGGTCCCTAACCTAAACTAATTATTTCCTTTAAATGTGCAGGGTGTTCGCTATAGTGCTTCTACAAATACCTGGATTGTTGATAGTGGGGCATCAAGGCACATGACTGGGAACCTGTCTCTCCTGTCTAATGTCAAACAAATTAAATGGGGACACGTTTCATTTGCTGGAAATAAAGGAGGATACATCACTACACAAGGCGAAGTGGGAAACAAGAAAGTCAAGTTTGACAAGGTCAACTACATTCAACAATTACAAAATAACTTGCTTTCTGTATCCTAGATTTGTGACAAAGGATTCAAGGTAGTTTTTGACAACAAGAAGTGCTATGTGTTGAAGAAGGAGTATGTAATCCTAGAGGATCAAGTCTTAATGTCAGCTTCAAGATATAATGATTTATATGTCTTGGACCTATCAAAGGCCTCCACAACCAATCATCAAGTACAATGCTTCTTGTTAAAGGAAACAGAGAAAGACTCCATCTTCTGGCATAGAAGAATGGGACACATTAATCCACGGAAGATGAATCACTTGATCCAGAATGATCTAGTGCGTGGAGTAAATGTTAAGAACATCCAATTACCGGATTTCTGTGTCGCGTGTAAGATAGGGAAACAGACAAAGAAGTCTCATAAGGAAAAGAAAGTTCATTCAATTGACCTACCTCTTGAGCTTCTTCACATGGATCTGTTTAGGCTAGTTAGTACAAAGAGCATTGCTGGCGATTTGTACTGCTATGTAGTTATGGATGATTACTCAAGATTTTCTTGGGTGATGTTTCTGAAATCCAAATCAGAGATTTGAATCATTCAAAGAGCCGGTAACTACATTGGAGTCACTCTACAAGCTGAAGCTAATACAGTTTGCTCAGACAACGATACCGAATTCAAGAACCAATGGATGGAGGCATTCTACAAAGAAAAAGGAATTATGCACCATATCACATCTGCCTAGACTCCTCAAATGAATGGACTTGCTGAGAGAAAGAATCAAAGCTTGATAGAGACAACCCGGACGATGCTAGCAGACTCGAAACTGCCTATCCAATTTTGGAACGAGGCAGTATCTAATGCATGTTACACCCTCACTCGAGTCCTGGTGGTCAAACGTCATGGTAAGACGTGTTACGAGTTACTCCAATGATTTAAACCTAACCTCGAACCGTTTGGCGCACCATGTACGCTGCTGAAGAAAACTCAGTCTGGGAAGTTCAATGAGAAGGCCGAAGAAGGGATTTTTCTAGCATACAACATAGTGAATAAGAGAGTTTACAACAACTCAATAGGTCAAGTAGAAGTGTGGTGCAATGTCGATGTTCAGAGATACACCACCCCCTTACTGGAAAAAGACCCTCCTTCTTTTTCAACTATGGTATTCTTTAAATCCTTCAACATCCCTCTCTCCCCTCCTGAGGATGAGTTATCAACTAGAATGATGTACGATGTGTTAAACACACCATCATTGGACCCGACAACCTCAGCTTCACAAGGCGAGTCTTCTAGTTCTTCAGGGGGAGCACTTGAGGTAAGTGACTCCTCCTCTAATGATGAAGACATGGAAAATGATCAGGTGGATCAGGCGGAACAGGTTCCTACGACTGCAAGTACACAAGCATCTGATGTTGATGCCTCTGACAATTTAGAACCTCACACTCCCACTGCCTCAGATACTGAAACTGGTGTTCACAATCTGAATAATGAGTTAGGTCTTCCCACCACTCCTGGATCACCACTAAATGTTTATCATCCTTTGGACAATGTCATTGGAGATGTTTGATCAGGAGTACAGACTAGAAATCAGCTATACTCAGTTGATTATGCCTCAGTAATAGAAAAGGGATATCTTCATGATGGTGCGTATCGATGTTTTGTGTCTCAATTTGAGCGAAAATATGAATGTGAAGCTCTAAACGATGAGGCATGGGTCAGTGCCATGCAAGAGGAACTTCTTCAATTCAAGAAGTTAGGGGAATGGACACTGGTGGATAGACCAAAAGGTGCTAAGGTGATTGGTACCAAATGGGTCTTGAAGTTCAAGAAATATGACCAAGGGGTCATAATAAGAAACAAGGCTCGACTTGTAGTTCAAGGATTTCGACAAGTCGAGGGTATTGATTACAATGAAGTGCTTGCACCTGTGGCAAGAATGGAAGCAATCCGTATCTTCCTAGCCTATGCATCTTACATGAAGATCAAAGTTTATCAATTAGATGTAAAGAGTGCATTTGTTGGGACCGATGGCGTACGGAGTACAAACTGATTCAACGTGAAACCAGATCAAATAGTGTGGAATCCTATTTGATTGGCGATC
>BJCM01271821.1:0-20146 GCA_018326385.1 Flaveria bidentis | reverse complement strand
TATCTATCTTTGCAAATCATACTCCCTCTGTTTTGTGTGAACAAAGACCTGGGTGTATGATCACCATACTGAATATCAGTTACAAAAGGTGAAAAGATCATGATCCTCATCATCCCTCTGTTTTGTGTGAACAAAGACCTGGGTTAAAGGCACCTCTGTTTTACGTGAGTAAAGACCTGGTGACCTAAGGATGATCATACCTAAGCTCTCAAAAGAATCCTATGTGATCAATTGTATATTAATCTAGAGCTTTTACATCATTGCATTTATGAGATGCCAAATATATCTCAAGAAAGAACTTATAACTTAAAGTACATAGTTCTTAAAGTACATAGTTCTTAAGTGTGAAAACTTTGTTCAGGTATCAATTCAACAAAATAATTCATCATGAAGAGGCTTAGTATTATAGTGTGATCCCATCATATGTGCACATATGTTTGAGTATCATCATACAGTTAAATGTCACTCATGTTATTCTTCTTTAAAATTTATGATAAATGCTTAATGTCATCATTAATCACAAATTTAGGGGGAGTAGATTACATGAAGTTAAATATATCCATTAGCAGCTTTATCTATTTCATTATCAATTTAAAGGAATTGGAATCTGCGCACCATCTTAGCTCCTGGATACATGAAGTTTTCTTCAAAATATTTCTTGTGCTAAATTGTCATGTATACAAAGTCAACAAGGTCCAAAAGCAATAAATGGTTCTAAAGAATGGACTTGAACCATACAACATAATTTCTTTGCATTATGCCATTTTAAGCATCAGCATAAGCTACAGTGTTGAAAATTTTTAAATGTTTATCCGTAGATTGGTAAACTACGGATGAGCAAAGATCAACAAATATAATTTAATTTCATAGTTTGGCAATCTGTGAAAATGAAAGTTATATTTCATCAGCAGATGTCATTAAGTCATCCGCAAATGATTTATGGGATCCGTAGATGATCTGTGGAAGAATTTGTTGAGGGTCCCAGTTCATTAATGTGGTAAAATTAATGTGTCTGAGTGTATAAATGATATTGTTTGACCTCAACATTCATTATTTGCTTTTTCAGTTCACTTTTTCCTAGACCTAGAAAAACACACTCTCAACAAACTTTTCCCCCTTCCTTGGCATTCAAATTTTAACAAATCAAAACATTAAACAAACATTTATCTGTGTTCTTAATCCGTTATTATTAAGGTAAAACATGTGGTAATATTCAAGAATGAACTATCTGATTCTTGTTTTATCTCACAACTATTCGTATTCTCATATCAATAATGTGATTCTAACGAAATCTTCTTCTTATGAACATATGGATAATCAATTTGCGAGAGAACACAATGTGTGTGCCCTTTTAAACCTTGACAATCCTGTTTCAGAAGGGTGTCAAGAAATTATCAGATATCTAAGAAGATCGAGGCTATTCTATGCCTTATCAGCAGAGCCTGTGATTCATCAATCACATATCACTGATTTCTGGAAGTCTGCACACAATGAAGAAGATGGTGAAGTTATTGTGGCTAATGTGAAGAATCGACGACTAAGTGTTGATGAACAGACAATAAGAAGGGTTCTTGAGTTGGGAGATGTCGAAGCTCATCGTCCTGATGTGTTCAAAAATGAATACATAGAAAAAGTTTTTCTTCTAATGGGGTATGATGGTGATTTCGACAAGGGAGAAATCAAGAAAGCAAGACTCTGCAAGCCATACAGATTTCTCTGCCATACTTATCTTAAGTGCATCTCAAACAGAAAATCTGGTCTTGACAGATTTTCAAGACATATTTCTTCCGGGATTATTTGTGTTTTTGAGGGAAGAACCTACAATTACTCAAATTACATCTTCAACTGCTTATGTGATCACATCAAAGTGCAGAAGGCTGATAATATGTATATGTTTCCAAGGTTTCTACAACTGATCATTAATGCTAATCTGCCTAGAACTACTATGGATGGTGGTGTGTTTGTTCAAGCACACCATGGCAGATCCGTTCTGAATAAAATATCTGGGAAATATGAAGGAGATGACATGCCCATGTTTGCACATGTGGTTGATGCTACTACGAATATTCCTCAAGAGCTTGTGTGGGAAGATCAACAAGAGGACTCTCCAACCAACTCTGTTCAAGCCACACACTCACCCAATTTATCACCCATTCACCATCAACAACAATCTCCACAATTCCCTTCTCACTCAAGTCAAAATACCAAACCCATCTCACCCACCCTATATGTTCACTCTTAACAATCTCACACTGCCAGTCAGAACACTCAGCCCATCTCACCACTCACTTATCAATCTTCTGAGAGTGTACACATTGAACCAATTTATGTTCCTCAGTTAGTAAACTCAATCCACTCTGGTGAGACTAAGCTAATCTTACAAGCAAGCACAATCCCATTGTCATTCTCCAATCATGAAGAACCAGTTGCATCTAATCAAACAGAGCCTGTAGTGCCCAACATGAACTTAGAAACACAATCTCACCATGATAAGCTTGAACAATCACAAGATAAATATTCAAGCTCAGCAAGTGTGAATGCTCATACTGAGGAGGCTAAAGATGAAACTACTAACATTCAAGAAGAAAAGAACTATGAGGAAGTTATAGCTTACAATGAAGGTGATCTGAGTGATAATGACATCCCTTTAAGCAAATTTTATCTAGTGGCAGAGTACAACAAGCTGGTAGTGAAATCCAACTTTAGAAAACAAAGGATTAAGGAGCTGAAAGGAATAAGTGTAGGAAAGGATGCAATGTTGATGCAACTAGAATCAAGAATCAAGAGCTTAAGAGAAGATGCCATGTGTAATAATGAAGTGATTGATGCCCTTTTTCAACAAGACTCTGAGCTCAAAGAAGCAGTAAGGAAAGAGAAAGATGAAATGAGAAACTAATAGTGAAAGTTGATCAAATGAATGACACTCTCTATGATCAATCAACTCTCTTGAGAAGAAAAGAAGAAGAGATTGATCAGCTAAAGATGAAGATATGTGCTCTTGAATCAAACCAACTAAAGAAACCTGCTGAATCTTTTGTGTAACTCATTCAATACTCAAGGAAGAGGAAGTATTTGGGCTCAACAAAGAAATAGGCAATCAATGTTGATAATTCTCCTAAAAGATCAAGGCATACATCTTCAGAGCACACTACTTCAGTGGATGTGTCACCATTAAAGAAAGTAATTCATGTTGAAGATGAAGATGAGAGTGATGCTGAATGGAAAGACCTGATTGAATGTGAATCTAACAAAGCACAAGAAGACATAAAGACTAATGATCTTCTGACAACAAAAGACATAATGGAAGAAAGGCCTGAATCTGGTATGTTTATGACCCTCATCAACCATGGATTTCCAAATGACATGGTTGAAAGGATGAATATGTCTGAGATGAAGAACACAATGAAAGAGTTTGAGGTTACAAGATTTATGATTCCTAACTGTGATTATGAGGCATTCACAACATTTCAAGCCATCCAAAAAATCAAGAAAGATCTAGGCCATTATGACACTGCTAAACTTAGCAAGTACAATATGGTATGTTGGCTTCAGGGACACAATTACAAGGCTCATAAGCTTAAAGGAAGAAGTGTTACTAAACTAAGAAGAATGATGGAACATGTAATGAATGTTGAACTTGATACTAGAGTCAGATTCAGAACTGAAGCTCCAATTCCATCACTTGAGCAACAAAACAAACTCTCTGCTATCCTATGATTGTTGAATCTAAAGATCAATATAAAGGCATAGACAAACTGATCAGAGAACCAAGAGCAGTCATTCCTGGCAAAGTGTGGCCATTAGGGACAAACTGATCATATCACAACTCCCAATTTTGAAGAAGAGAACAAGATCATGGCCAGGAAATTTGATCCAGACTGGGATTGTGCAATTATAAAGAGAACCTCCGGAAGAATTCAATATTTCCATGATACAGAGGCAGTGCTGAGACTTCATGAGAAAGACATCAAGGATCTGCAGAATCTTACAATGTCTTACTATCCAATTCACTCAAGGGGAAGAGATTTCTCTGTGTTGTTGGGAAAGTTAAAGACAAAATTTAAAGATGATTTGATTAGAAAAGCAAAAAGAGAGGATGTTAAGAACAAAATAAGATTAGAGAGAAAGAAAAGATCAGGCACCAACTCATCCTTATTAGTTGATGATGAATTTCTATGGAGAGTTGGTTGGTCTAATAGGAAAATAGCAGCCATCAAATTCATTAGAGGAAATCAATACACTATTCCCATAACTTAGTGGGGATATGTTGAGAAAACAAAAGAACTGGTGCTACTGAGGAATGCTGATGAAAGGAAAGGTGACAAAATAAGAATCTTCGACCCTGTAGAGATCAAAATGCTTCATCCAAGCTACAAATCATTCATACATGATAAATTCTTCCTAAAGTTGACAGATGAAAAAGCTCAGAATGATTTATGCTTATACATTCATATGATACAAGTTATGGATAAGCTGCATGCTAAAGCATACAAAAGAAGAAGATATAATGCTGGGATGCTGAAGGGAGCTAACATTGAAGATATATTAGAACTGAGAATCTTAGAAGAAGATGAATTGGAGATTGTTAACAACCAATGTGTTGTAGAAACACTCACCACCGAAGAAGATGTATTGGGGTTGAGGTTTGAGATACTTCAAAGGATATGCAGAATGGAGATCAAGTACAAATAAGATGATCAAAAGGATGCAGTATAATATTTCAACAAGAAAATGGTTTCAAGATTAAAGGAGCTTTCTGTTTTGAAGAACTGATTACAAGTATCTAAGCCTAAGGGGGAGTATTGTTAGGTCTAGGATCAGTAGATCTAGTCCATTTTGTATAGGCTTAGTACTTGAATTAATATCTGTAATGATTGTTTGTAATTCATTATTGTGTATGCATTAAATGTATATGTTAACCCATTTATATGTGTGTTGATTTATGTATGGTTCCAGGTAAAAACATTATACTTGGTCAATTTCTAAAATTGATCAAGTGTAAGAAACATCTGCGGAACAACAAAACATCTACGGATCAATAAAACATCTGTGGAAGAACAAAACATCTGCGGAAGAACAAAACATGTACGGAAGACAATATTCCTGCAGAGTCCTAACACTTGTATAATACAAGTGTTACAAGTCAACAAGTCAACAAAATAGTTATGCGAACCCCAAGAAATCCTATGATTCCTTAACTGAAACAATTCAAATCCTAAGATATCTGGTGTTTCCTATAATAGAAACATTATTGTCTATATAAATGGATCCTAGGTTTCGAATCATGGGTGGCGCAAACATCCAAGCAACATTACAATCACCAAACATCACATCACATAAATCAAAACCCTAGCAGCCGTCACATCATCGGAACACAAAATTTTATATCATTCATTCATTATTTGTAATCATTAACATGTTTTAATGAAATACATATTATTCATTAATTGTGTTTCTTTTAGTGTGTTTCTTTGAATCGTTATTGATATTGAATTTTACTACAAACAATTAAACCAAGGAAACGTTGATTCCAAAATGTTGACTTGTCTATGACCAACAATGATAATTCCTGTTTGCGATCCTTGGATTCATTGGTATGACTTCCTTCAAACCCCATTTGCTAAAATCTCAAACACCTAAAACACGCCAACCGAACGGACACGCAAACACAAAAGCATAAAATCGAGGTAATAATCGGCCAAGAACAACTTAAAACGGTGAATTTTTACCTTAAATTTGATCTTCTTCTTCTCTTTTTTTCAAAAACCCGAAATTATGTTCTTTCTCTTGCTACAATCCGAATGTAGAGTGTGTGCAGGGTGTTATGGGCGGCCATTACACCTTTTTACACCAACTTCAAAACTTTTGTCCTTTTGGACACTTTTAACCACTCAACTTGGATTTTATTGTATTTCGTTCTCTTTCTTTGCTTTTATTTATTCTTTCGGTCTATAAAAATATCCGGGTGTTATGTATAGATGGAACTCTCTTCATCAAAGGAACAAGAAATGACATGATGCTAATTCAAGTATATGTAGATCACATCATCTTTGGTTCATCTAATCCAAAGCTTTGCAAAGACTTTGAGAAGCTGATGCAGGATAAATTTGAAATGAGTGCCATGGGGGAACTCAATTTCTTTCTGGGAATTTAAGTGAACCAAGTTGAAGATTGCATCTTCATAAGTCAGTTAAAGTATGTTCAGGACATACTTAAGAGGTTCAACATTACTGATTGGAAGGTTGCTAAGACTCCTATAGCAAGAAACCACTCCCTTCAGCCTAACCTTGAGGGGAAGTGTGTGGATGAACATCATTGGGTCTCTTATCTCCCTTACAGCTACCATGCCTGATACCATTTTTGTGACATGTCTGTGCAAGATATCAACCCAAGCTCAAGATGGCACACCTTATCACTGTCAAAATAATTTTAAGATCTATCAAAGGTGGCTCTAACACTTGGCCATTGGTATCCAAAGAATTCTTACTTTAATCTGTATGCAAATATAGATAGTGATTATGGTGGATGCAATATGACTGCAAAGTCTATATCAGGGGGATGTAAGTTTCTTGGTGGAAGGGTTGTGTCCTGGCAATGTAAAAATCAACCTTGTGTCTCTAAATCAACTGTTGAAGCTGAATACATTGCTGCTGCAAGCTGCTGTGCTCAAGTACTTTGGATTCAGAATCAGATGTTGGACTATGGGTTCAGCTTTAAAGAGACTCCCATTCACATAGACAACAATAGTTCCATCTCTATTACAGAGAATCCTATACAACACTCAAGGACTAAACACAATAATATCAGGTATCATTTTATTAGAGATAACTTTGAAAAAGGGTTGATCAAACTAGTCAAGGTTAACACAAATAAACAATATAATGATTTGTTCATTAAAGCTTTTGATGAGCAGAGATTTAAATGTCTCATATAAGCTATTGGGATGATTAACCTTAAGTAGCTTTTTCTTAAAACTATTTCATATTTTTTCTAAAATTTGTGTGTCCTAATTTTATCATCTTCATAAGCTCTTATTTTCTTTTTAGAAGATTTTCCTTAGATTTTTGAAAATCTTGATCTTGTTTGTCCTTTAGAAGATATGGTTTTATCTGCAGAAGAAACTTATGTTTTCAAAACAAACAACTGCTTAAGTAAAATTGCCTTTGGAAGATATTTCTAATATATCTTCTCAAGCTTAATATTTCTCTTAATCATTTGAATGTTTAAAAGGACAACTTTCTTTTGAAGAAAATTATCTATCGGAAGCTTTATTCTAAATTGAATTAAGTATCCAACAATTGGATTTGAAATTTTATCCTCTTTCATTAACTTTGTCTTTAATCCATTTCATATATACTCAATGGTTCCCCTTCTTTCGTTATCATCTTCATCTTCTTCCAGACCTAAATTCTCAAACTTTTCTCTAGAACCGCCTTTGTTCTTCTTTTCCTTCACCACTAAGCTTTATCAAATGGCCAACCTTAACCACATAAATAACCCAAAGTTTTCCATGCAATTACAAAGGCAAGACAATCATTTTGCTCTGTTAAACTCGAGAAAGACGCACATTTCTCATTGGTTTGTTGATTTTTGGCTCTGTCAAATTATTTCACCTCCCTTACCATTGATCATGTTCTTTTGAGGATCATTTGCTTGACTTCTAGAAGACTTGACAAGAGGTCATTCAATATGGGGAGAAGTCACTGTCTGCTACAATGTTAGGGAGGACAATCTTCATCACTCCAGCTATCATAAACACTTATCTTCAGCAGGATGATGAGGAAGGTGAATTGTTCTTTCCTAAAGAAGCTACCAACCAATCCTTTCAGTAGATGGGCTATGAGGTGTATTTCTCTATGCAGACCTTCGGGAAAGGGAAGGTCTCATCCCAGTGGAAGTACTTACTATATGTGGTCATCCATAGCTTGTCAAATAAGCATGGGGGTTGGGACCAAAATCCTAAAGATCTCTCATTCATAGTGCATGGAATGGTTCAGGGGGTCAAGTTCAGGTACTCTCTGTTTGTTTATACAAATTGATTGCTAACTTGGACTTAAAGTATTATATGCTTCCTAGATATTTTCAACACATTCTCAACTATGAACTAAGCTCACAGTTGAGGGAAACAAATAATATTCTTAAATTAGGATAGATGAAGCCCGATATGTTTAAAATTTTGAAAAAGCCAATTGTTGGCTTCTCTAAGGTAGAAACAGCCCTTGTCCTAAAAATGTTAGAGCTCATTGCTCAAGGTGACAACATAGCTAAACAAGCTAGTGTTGAACCCACACCTTCAACCTCTCAACCATCAAAACAACCACAAGTCACCCTTACCTACAAAATAAAATCCAAACAAACCCTTACACAAGTTACTCAGTTTGTATAGGCCCCCATACTATTACCCACATAGAAGGAAGTGGACTCTAAAGCTCCCACTTTTCCTAAGGAACAAACCAGTCCAATTACTTTAACTATCAGTCCAGAGGTTCCTCATGCTCAGACTGATGAGCTCATTAGCCAAAAAACCTTAAGCCTTCACTATGAGTCTCAACACTCTAGTGAACAACCTTTAGGGGAAGTTACCATCCCCAACCTTTAGATCTTAACCAACCAATCCATAGCCTTGATTTCTATGATGATGTAGACTTGGGATTCAATAACTATCATGAGTCTCTCTTCTCTTCCCCCACTCAAAGAGAGATGAGTGCTCCTGTTTATCCCTTGTCTAGCCCATATCATCTACCTACTACTAAGGTGGATGTTAATGACTCTACTCAGGAAGTCCAAATAGAAGAGGCTCTCACTTCTTCAAGTGATTACATCTTTAAGACTTCAACCATGGCAACTCAGCCCACTGATACTCCATCTGAATTAATCAGTGAGCAGAGGAAAACTAGCAGCTAAGAACATCATGTTGGTGGTGAGACTGAGGACTTTGGTCCAATTATCTCATCCCCATGAATCTTCTAATGATGAATAGGGGAATCTGAGACTAAAGGTTCAAAAACGGTCAAAAGCATGGACCTATCTAGTCTTTAAGGTTAGTCACTTGGAATCTCAGGTGACTACCTTACACAACGGGGTCAATTATCGGCAACTTGAGATTTCTTATCTCAAGGAGAAACTAGCTGGGAGACCTTTAAGAAGAGCTAAACCAGAAACACAATAACCTATGAATCTGATTGACCTAACTCCTAGCTCACCTATGCAAGTGGGTGATGTTACCAAAAAGGGGGAGAAAGTCATTACAATTACAAAGCCTAAGAGTTCTTTACAGAGCATGGACTTTGAAGACTCACCATCTTCACTTGAAACTATCCATACTCAGCAACTTCCTCAAGTTAACATTGATGTGGACTCTGTAGACTCCTTCATTTAGAGTGTTTTTTAGGAATGGATTCCATGGGTTGTGTCATCTTCACCTGAAGGAACTTACAATTAGATCATAGGGTTGATGTATGATGCCAACAGAAAAGCCCTCATTCTTCAAATAGTTCAATGATATCAAGAAGTCTTAATTTTCAAACCTTGAACTATAATGAAGGTCTTGACCTTATCAACATGCCACTTGTCAATCAAAGCCAATCTAGACAACCTGACAAGTTGGCTCAATGGATTCAAGACATGATTACCAAAGAGTTCAGCCTTAGAAGGAGAGAGATGTAATCAGGCAATGTCATTAGTCAACTGGATGTTGAGGCAGACCCTAAAATTAGCTTCAAAAGGAAAACCTTGACTCTAGGCCTAATGATTGAACCTAAGAGTCCTATCACACCTACAACTGCTTCAGAAGTCCACTCCCTTGATGAGACACCTACTGGTGAAGGTGCATCTCAACCTCTTTCTGGCCAGAGCTTAGATGCTACACCAAGCAATGAAGGCCAAAGCTCTCTTCACACTAAGTTACAAAGGTCTGTGAGTGACAAAAGGAAAAAGGAAAATTATTCCTAAGGAGATTAAAGAAGCAGAAAGAGAGAGGAAAAGGAAGCTAAGGGTAAAAAGTTCCTTTGCCGAGTCTACAGGCTTCATGGAAGCTGCAATTAAGGCTGCTCCCAGACCAAACACTCAGAATGATGAGTTGACGGCAGTCAGGATTGCCTACTTACAAACCAGGGACTATGATATTGATAATATCATCTCCCTCCCCTTAATGGAACTAAATGAACGAGCTGACATGTAAATGTCAAGAGAAAGGAAGGAGGGACAGGATGCAAGATTGCTTCTCCAAATAAAGGAAGAAAAGAGACTGAAAAGGCTTTATAAACATGTTCCTACCCTTTCACCAGTTCAATAAAGTCCTGAACATGAGGTTGTGGCTCCCAAGAACCTCAACTAGACAAAGAAACTGATAGGATTAATATGATCACCAACCTGAGTGCACAAGCCTATATCAGGCATATGCACTTCTTCCCTTGTCCTTTGAGTACATATAGTTTGAGTATCTCAAACAGCTTCAACTTGAAGTATTCAAAGAGAGCAAGACAACAAAGAGAAAATAAGAGAAGAAGATGCAAAGGAAATAGCAATCATTCAAAAGAGCATGAAGAAGTCTGCTGATAGGCAGAGGATGATGAGCTTCTTAAAGCTTTATGGATTCTTTGGAAGGAGACTTGGCCCTATGTCTCTATCTACCATGGATGAGCACATTAGGGTGATCAAGAAAAAGATCAAAAAAGGAGAATTTCTTAACTTACACTCATCAACAAGTCACAAGAAGTGGAGGTTTAGGTTGAGCCTTTTGAGACAACACAAACTGGACCTCTCGCTGAATCTCAGCAAGCTTCTCCATCTTATCCACAGTAGGTTTTTTTCCCTTCTCAATTTGAATCTATGAGAGAAGCAAACTGTTAGATCCAGGAACAATAGGTCAAGATCATTTTGTATAGGCTTAGAAATTTAATCAATACTTGAAATGAATGATTTTAATTCATTATTTTGATGTATGCATTATGTATATAGGTTAACTCTTATTTGTGTTGATTTATGTATGTTTGTAGGTAAAACATTATACTTGGTCAATTTGTGAAATTGAATAAGTGTAAGAAACATCTACGAATGAACATTTTTGTTCTTCCGTATATATGTTTCTTACATATCCAATTATCCGAATATCTTCCGCGGATGAACAAATAGCTTTGGAAGAACAAATGCCTTCGGAAAAAAATGCCTTCGGAAGAACAAATAGTTTCGGAAAAACAAAGACTTTAGAAGAACAGCTAGCTTCGGAAGAACAAATGCTTTCAGAAGAACATATAGATTCGGAAGAACAAAGTACCTTCAGAAGAACGAGATTCCTGTGGAAGAACAAATATCTACGAAAGACTATGTACCTGCAGAGTCCAAACACTTGTATTAAATAATACAATTGTTACATGTCAACAAGTCAATAAGTCAACAAGATAGTTGTGCAAATCCCAAGAGATCTGGTGTTTTCTTAACTGAAACACGGGTGCCTAGAAATATGGATCCTAGGTTTCACATCAAGGAACATACACACGCACATAGACGCACAAGGCAAAAAACACAAACACACAATCAACAAAACGGCAAACCCAAACATCACATCAACATAAACCCTAGCAGTCGTCACATCAACATCATCAAAATCATACCAATTATTGTTTATTGCATTCATTATTCATTCATTTGTAATCATTAATCAGTTGTAGTAAAATACATTTGAATTAATTCTTTTCATCACATTAATTGTGTTCTTATAATTGTGTTTGTCGTATTCATCAATCAATATTTGTTACGTCAAACAATTAAAGAAGGTTAATGTTGATTCCACAAACATTAACTTGAGTTACTATAGCACTAATAATTCCGGATTGCGATCCTTGAATTCACCGGTGGTAATAGAGCCAAGTGCTCATTGATTTAAATCAATTGATCTATAAGTGTTAATAGTGTTTAATTGCTTGTTTGTTTAACTATATTTCTCAGTTTTTGCTGATTAGATCTATTTTATTTTTTAGCAAACCGTCTTTGTGTGAACCCTAAAAATAGTGAATAATCTTTCAGCGAGTATTGTTCCATTGCTCAATTAACTTAGATCAATATTCTAATCAATTGAGTAGGAGATCTGGGTTATTGATTGATATTCATCAACTATTCAAGATTATTTGAACAAATATATTAACAAAATCCTTGATTTGATAATTTAATCATCATTAAAAGGATTGACTGATTTGTGACCTCATTTGCTTAATTTTCGTTGATTAAGTTTTTGTCACTAATTAGTTCATTACATTACAGAGACTCTGAAATAGTTAAAATCTTAGATCTTAACTAATCATGAGTAACTTTTGTGTATCATCATACCAACCTCCAAAGTTGGAAACAAAAGCAGATTTTAAGTTCTAGAAAATCAAGTTCAGGAATCATTTTAATTATACAGACTCTAACTTATAGGTTTCAATCACTGAAGGTCCTTATATTCTACCCACTCTTAGGCCAAATTATAATGACAATAATCAACCCATTAGTATAATGGATTTGTCAACCGATGATATTAAGAAGGTTAAAGTTGATATTAAAGCATATAGCTTGCTTAGTATGGCTTTACCAGAAGAAATATTAAACAAATATGAGAACTATAAAACAGCAAATTCCTTGTGGACGATTCTTCATACACTTTGTGAAGGAAGTGATGAGATCAGAAGCATTAGGAGAGACATCGTTCGTTCACAATATGAAACCTTTCATCATATTGAGGGTGAATCAATTCCTCAACAACTCCATTGGTTCATGCAACTTGTAACAGATATGAATATCTTGGAGTTAAAATATACAAATGAAGAGTTAAACAAAAAGATGCTTCATACTTTGCAACAAAGATGGAAGCAAACAGTGTCCATGTTCAAGAACACCATTGACCTCAAAGCAACTGGTTTAGATACATTGTTAGTTAAAGTTGAGGCTCTTGAAATGGATGAAAAATCAAGAAAGAAGAGTGTGAGAACACATGTCTTACCCTATCATTTTAAAGAAACAAAAAGTGTTGGAATTGCCTTTATTTCCAATAATGATAGTGACAAGTCTTGTACTTTGAGTGAAGATGAAGAGGAAGTAAGTTTCTATGCATCAAAACCTTCAAAGAAATCTTCTCAAAGTAAGTCAAGAAAAGAAAAAGGAAGAAGTGATAAGAGAAGAGATACATCTACATCATCAGCAAACTCTTCATCAACTAAGAATCAAAGAAAGCCTATCACTGTTGTTCTAGAATTTAAAGAACAAAAAGCAGCCTTTGCAGTTTTTGGTTCAAGTTTTCAAGCTTAAGTGGGAAGCTCCTTAACATCTGCCAACATTTGTCACCAAGACTTAGAAGAACTACCTCCAGATGTAGTAGTGGAGATAATCTATAATGGCAAATGGAGATGATTGCTTATAGAGCCAAACAATATCTTAGGAGAAGTAAAAACTTGGCTATAGCAAGCAAATCATCGAAGATTAGTGTGGATAAATCAAAGGTAAGATGTTTCAAGTGCAATCTCTATGGACATTTCTCTAGAGAATGTAATCAAGAATCAAATCCTGACTTGCCACAACAACAGCAACATTAGTCTCACTAACCATTATCATCTCAAAGATCTTTCAGACAAGCACACCTGACTTAAAAGTTAAAATATTTAGGAGTGATAATAGGACTGAATTTGTTAATACTGATCTTGATTCTTTTTGAAGAAATAAAGGTATTGCAAGACAATTCAGTGCACCAAGAACTCCAGAACAAAATAGAGTTGTTGAAAGAAGAAACAAAACACTTACTGAAGCAGCAAGAACAATGCTAGCTAGTTCACAATTACCAATCACATTTTAGGCTGAAGCAATGAATACAACATGCAATGTTCAAAACAGGACATTGATTGTCAAAGAACATAATAAAACACCTTATTAGCTTTTATTCAAAAGAAAACCTAACATATGATATCTTAGAGCTTTTGGGTGTCACGTATCTGTTTTAAACACAATAGAAATATTAGGAAAATATTCAGAAAAGGCCTATGATGGTTTCTTTGTTGGATATTCTTTAACATCCAAATCTTACACGATCTACATTCCACAACATAACATTATGGAAGAAACTCCTAATGTGTCATTTGATGAATCCTTGTATACTAAATTTATAAAAGGGTCATCTTGGTTGTTTGATATAGATGCTCAAACAAACTCGTTTAACTCTAGTTATTTGAATAATGCAGGATCTAATGATACATGTTATCCATTTGTTCCACCAAATATAAATGAAGTATCATTGTCAGTTGATCGCCTAAGTTTAAACAAATCAACTCACATGGAACAAGGAACAACATCTAATAACAATGATTCTACTCAAGTGCAACAAAATGGATCCACAACCACAGATAGAAACACTTCATCAGCAGGTGCTGACACTACATCTGTAGATGTGCATTCAGCATCAAGGGATATGTATAATGCTTCAGATGATGCTACATCCTGTCAAGAAGATACAAGAACCATTGGAGATGTTGCAGCACATCTTCATATAACATCCATAGATGTTGCTATAACTCCTACGGAAGCTAAACCTGCATCCGGAGAAACTCCTTCGAAAGATATTGAAAATACAGCTGATGTTTAAACTCAGGAAGATCCCTCCATACTGAATTATGAACATGAGGAACACTTTGATTACTACCTAAATTCATCAACTAGATTGGATCCATCTGCATCAATGGATATGACTAAATTGGAATCATCTATTCCGGTTGAATCAATTCCAACAACAAGAATTCATAAAACTTATCCAATAAACAACATCATTGGTGATGTTAATCAGAGAACCACAGAAGTCAAAGGGGAGCTGCTAACATATATCTTTTCACTTTCTTTCTTTCACAAGTGGTTCCTCCAAACTTCACAACTGCACTAAAAGATAATAGTTGGATTGAAGCTATACAAGAAGAGCTTCAACAATTCAAAAAGTAGAAGGTTTGAAGTCTAGTTGATTTACGTGAAGGTCATCATCCAATTGGAATGAGGTGGCTTTCAAAAATAAACTGGATGATAGGGGTATAATTATGAGAAACAAAGCAAGACTGATCGCACAAGGCTACACTCAAGAAGAAACTAATAGATTATGATGAAGTTTTTGCACCAGTTGCAAGAATTGAATCTATAAGAGTCTTCCTAGCCTGTGCATCATTTAAGAAGTTTACTTCTATCAAATGGATGTAAAATGTGCATTGTTATATGAAAAAATTGATGAAGAAGTCTATGTAGCTCAACCTACAGGTTTTGAAGATCGTGAGTACCCTCATAGGGTGTACAAGCTTGACAAAGCTTTGTATGGACTACATCAAGCACCAAGAAAGTGGTATGAAACATTATCATCTTTCCTGCTGAAACATGACTACAAATAAGGAACTATTGATCAGACTCTCTTTCATAAGCAAGAACATCAAGATCTTTTAGTTGTACAAATATATGTAGATGACATTATATTTGGATTGACAAACAAGAGATTGTGTGCGAACTTTGAAGAGATTATGAAATCTGAATTTCAAATGAGTTCAATGGGAGAATTAACCTTTTTCCTGGGTCTACAAGTTCATTAGAAAACAGATGGCATATTCATCAATCAAGAGAAATATATCCTTCAAATATTGAAGAAATATAATCTTAGTGATGCATCCTCATGCAAAACACCTGCATCAACAATTGACAAGATTGTACCTGATCCTACAGGAAAATCTGTTGATCAAAGATTGTATAGATCAATGATAGGATCTTTTATACATCTAACTGCCAGTAGACCTGATATAATGTTTGATGTGTGTGTTTGTGCAAGGTACCAATTAGATCCAAGAGAGTCTCATCTGAATAATGTGAAGAGGATTTTTAGATATTTTAATAGAAAGTCAGCTCTTGGACTTTGGTATCCAAAGGATGGTGACTTTACCTTCTACTCATATTCAGATAGTGTCTATGAAGGATGCAATAACAATAGAAAATCCATAACTAGTGGATATCAATTCTTAGGACCAAGACTTGTTTCATGGCAGTGCATGAAGCAAACAAATGTGTATGTATCCACAGCTGAGGCTAAGTACATAGTTGCTTTAGCTGGTTTCTCTCAATTGCTTTGGTTGCAAAACCAATTACTTGATTATGGTTACAATTTACTTCATCCTTAAATTTACATTAACAATTCAACTGCTATGTTTATAACTACTAATCGAGTGCAACATAGTAAAAAAAACACATTGAAATAAGATACCATTTTTTAAGACGTTGTTCATAAAAAGGTTTGATCAAGTTAGTCAAAATGAATACAACAAATAAGCTTATTGATTTGTACATTAAAGCCTTTGATTCAGTTAGATGTAATTTTCTAATTGAGTCTCTGGGTATGATTAACTTAGATTAATCATTATAAACAAGAAGAGCATGTGTCTGTCCTTGTAAAAAAATTTATCCTTTGGAATGTTTTCAATTTACCTTCGGAAGAAACTTCTGAAACATCTTCCGAAGCTTAGAATAACATTTGTTTGTATGAAAAATGATAGTACACTATGTCTTTGCTTCTTCTTGAATTCTTAAGAATCACTAAAATCTGATCAAGTTTCTTAATATGTGAGTAGGTTTATCTTGAGTTGAAACTACATTAAGAGCATGCCAAACATAATACAAAGTGACTGTTTATGGGAAACTTCATTTTGTGGATACAACAAGTAAGTCTTATTCTGTTGTGACCAAATCACTCATCTAAGCAAACTATGTACCTGTCAGGACCATGTACATACGGAATACTAACAGATTCTGCATTTATACCGAGTCAAATAATGCGGAATCCTATTTGATTGGCGATCCAATCATTGAGAACAATTACCCGATCGATATAAGATTGAACTAAATGTTATGAAGGAGTAGATATCGATCAAGATTGATCTATGAAGTTGGACAAGCTTCCTTGGATGTTCTAGATGACTAGGGTTCGTAAAAGTATCAAGTATTTCTCAAGTCTTTTTTTTCATGAATTAAGTGGTATTTATAGGTTATGGGTTTCCAATCCTATGACGGAACCATAAGCATGGTTCAATCGTGCGACTGAAACATGCGATTGATCCATATGCACGACTGAAGGTATCAGTCCTGCGACTGACTCAATCTTATGTCTCAATCATGCGACTGATCCAGTCTCCTGGTTCAGTCGTACGACTGGTCCATTAGCATGATGTATTCATGCGTATGGTCCATAAGCATGGACCATTCGCGTGAAGACTCATACGACTAAGTTTGAACATATTTCTAAATCATTATAGACTAAGAACTATGCATAACAACCTCAAACATATATAGTAAGTTCATTATACTTTTAACACACAATAATACTATGAAATATTAATCATTATAAACATTAACCACATATTATATTTCATTTAACCAATTCATTACATATGTGTAACACATGAAACACTTTTATATTTAGCACATAAACTATGCACATATGTATCAACAAACCCCCCTTAGACCTAGTTTACTCTATTGTGTGACATCTTTCATATGTTCTTCAAACTTCTTGTACTTCTCCTCTCTTTTAACTCCTGCGTGTATTTCAAATGCAAAGCAGAGTCGTATCACATTTTGAAATTGGAGGGCTTGTACAATATCTTGCGTGTCATAGAAGAGTGGCCAATTGTATAGAGTGTAGACATCTTCAGCTGACAAGTTGGTAAGCCACATTGGGTCAAATACCCTGATAGTTTTCATGCTGCCCTCTCTATGGCTTCTTCTGTCCTCCAGTCATAATACCACCATTTGAAATGTGGAGTGAAGTCCTAAGGCATTTCTCGTAAAGGAATCTTTGACATCGTGCGCGGAGGACTCCACTTCAGCACTACTTTCGGCTTCCCAGATATAGGGTCAACTTTAGATCTATGGATGTACCTCTTCGGTTGTTGAGGACTAAAGTTTACCCATCAGGTGTGGTATTATTTCTTCAAAATAGCTTCAAACTGACCTGACATCTTCCTTGGATTTGCATACAGTAGATCTAAGCATGCTAGTAGGTTGAGCTCAAAACCAGGAAGAGTCTTTAGATCATGATGTTATCTGAAGTACCCTATCCCCTTCTCTCTTTTTACTACATAAATGTTTAAGTCCTCTCCCACACAATGATTTTTCCTGACACCTTCTGATATTTATTGACTTTGTAGAGTTTGGTGTAGGCATTTTGCTTTGGAGTTATGCTAGGCTCTTATTTTAGCAAAACAAGCTGCCCATTCAGCCTTCTTGATACCAACATTAGCATCCGAGGCTTGGGCTTGGTTTTCATCCTTTTCCTTCTCCTTCTCCATTTCATCGAGCTTCTCAAATATAGCACTGCCAAAAGTATCACCCAATTTGGGTATCACATTTCCCTCACGGTCAGTGTACTCTGGATAATGTTCTACTGTAACATCCTCAATCTCAATTTCATCAACATCCTGCCGCTCCTCATCACTTAAAACATCAAATTCTGAAGCATTTTTTACAATTTCGTCCGGATTGAGTTGGAACATCTCAGCTAGCTGCTGGTCGGTCAGATCATGTATAATTTCTCCTTCTTCGGGATGTAGCTCACTAACCTTCTAACAATTCCTGGCAAATCAAGAATCATGGTGAATTGAGAATTGATTTGATGAAGGGGAGCAACATCGTACTGATCCTGCTGTGGAGTTGTATCTGCTTGATTAGACATTAAGCATATCACACAAAATTCATTAGATAAAACATTTAAGCATAAATAAACATAACTGAACATTAATTACATTGGTGTAACATATCATTCAAGTACAAAAGTTTTAAATACATAAACATCTACCTTTTGCTTATTCTCCGATGGTTTTGTTGGTGGCGCTTTTACCACTCCCTTTCCCTTAAAGTGCCCCTTACCCTTGGCAATATTTGCCTTGGGTGCGGGGTGAGGCCTCTTCTTGTTCACACCTTTATTGATGGTGAGAACGGGTAAAACCCTTTTACCCATGGCCGCCTCGGCATTTTTGAGCATACAGTGAAGCTCACTTATGTTCTTGTCCCACCCGTTCATGTTATAATTCATGACAAAGCTGTCAAACCTTTTTGACAAAGAGTTAAGGATCAAATCCATAGCCAACTCTTTCTAGATGGGACAATTCAGCCTTTCGAGGCGGTCGATGTGGCTTTTCACCTTAAGCTATACAAACACCATTTAATATTTATTTGTTGATAAGATCAAACAAATAAATACTGACACCAATTTAGAAAATGGGTTTTCTAAAACGTTGCTTTTGTAAAAGAACAATATTATGTGGATAATTCGTTCATGAGAAATTATTTGTTTCATTATTTAAGTTGGTTAAATAATAACAAATAAAAGTATGTTATTGTTATAAAATTAAAAGAGGTTTTAATTTTATAAAACTAAGGGCTAAAAGTATAACATTTTAATAAAATTAAAATGGGGGGAAACCCTTTTTAAAGACACATTTTTGGCCTGACTGAGGTTGAGTAAGAGTGATATTCTTACTGAGAATCGAATATGATAATCAAGTCAATGATTGAGTGGTGGAAACAAACAATCAAAGAACATTCAATGCAAAATAATACTCATAAATGCTTTTGTATTTATATATATCAAAGTTGATTTTTAGAGAATTAATTACAACAAAAAATTCTCTATCTATCAGCCGTCGTCTCAGTACGAGGTGAACTATTCTATTTATAGGCAGACAAGATGCCTTTACAAAATGACTAAACTACCCCTGACCTATTACATAAGAAACTAGTCTAAGTCTTCATCCGCATCTCTGCTGGTTCATCCGCATTGACAAATGCGGATGAGATAATCTTGATCAGCATTTCCACTTGATCATTCGCATTAGTAAGTTGGTCATCCGCATTGGTTAATGCGGATGAGATAATCTTGATCAGCATTTCCACTTGATCATTCGCATTAGTAAGTTGGTCATCCGCATTGGTTAATGCGGATGAACAAATACTTATGCGCATTTGGGCGGTCATCCGCATTTGTCAATGCGGATGAGCAAAGTCTTGTCCGCATCTTCTTTTGTTCTTCCGCATTAGTCAATGTGGAAGAGTAACTTGTTCTTTAGCATTAGTATTATGTCTTCCACATTAGTCAATGCGGAAGAGTAAACAC
>BJCM01271811.1:0-23861 GCA_018326385.1 Flaveria bidentis | reverse complement strand
TTATAGGTTAGGGTTGCTTATTCGGGCGACTGAACCATTAGCATGGTTCAGTCGTGCGATTGAGTCATGTGGTTGATCCATTCGCACGACTGAGTTTTCAATCGTGCGACTGAGCCAATCTTATGTTACAATCATATGACTGATCCAGTCTCCTGGTTCAGTCGTGCGACTGAGCCATTCGCATGAAGTTTTTCATGCGTATGGTCCATTATCATGGGCCATTCACATGATAACTTCATGTTATTAAGTTTGAATGTATTAATTATCATTACATTATTTTTATTAGTTCAATCAACCACAAACCTATATAATCAAGTCAGTATGCGTTAAACAACTCATTAATGAAATATTAAACATGATAAACACAACCAAACATTTACATCGTACCCAATTATTACAAAAGTGTAAGACATTAAAGACATATTACATTAAGTTCAGAAACTAGGGACACATGTACCTACAGGAACGATATTTCCTTCATTGTTAGGATACTCTGGATAATGTTGGTCTGTGACATCTTCAATTTCTATCTCGTCTATGTCATGTAGCTCATCGTCACTTTCCACGTTTACTGTAGGAGCATCCTTCACGATCTCATCAGGATTGAGTCTGAACATTTCGGCCAATTGCTCGTCAGTGAGTTCATGAATTATTTCTCCCTCTTCAGGAGTATAACTCATAGATCTCCTGACTATCCCTTGCAGATCAAGAATCATTGTGAGTTGAGTCTTGACCTGTTGAAGGGGAGCAACGTCATATTCATCTCTTTGAAAATTTTGATCTGCTTGATTTAAAACATGTAACACATCAACCATTAGTCAATAATCAAAACAGAATCACATTAACAAAATATAAACATTATGTACATTTGTTTGATATAATATTCAAATACACATGATTTTAAATGACATAAACAACTATGCATTACTCTTGTCTTGTATCATGTGTTCTTCTACTGACGGGGCTGATGTAGAGGCACCTTTGTCTTGAGATTTCTTGGTCCTCTTTTCACTTGCTGATGTGGCACCCGTAGCAGATGTATCTCCTTCTCCTTCATCATCATCATCACCTGCATCAACATCATCACCTGCATCAACATCATCACCTCCCTCTGTATCGTCACCTTGATCATCACCATCATCATCATCATCATCATCATCATTGTCATCATCATCACCATCATCTCCATCTCCTTCTTTGATCTTTAGTGGCTCATCTTAGGATCCTTTGAGCCTCAACATGAGCTTCTTGTTCTGAACCTCTAAGTCCTGTATCCTCTGTATAGAGGATGTCTGTATCTCTCTCAGCTCTATGATCTCATGGCTTTGGGCCTCAATCCTCTGGGCTTGGGAGGCATTAAGCTCCATCAGCTGATTAAGCTGAGTAGCTCTCTGGTCATCCGTCGCCAGCAGCTTCAGTACTAACCGGTTTAGGTTATCCAACTGCTCCTCCAACCCAATAGATGGGTAAGAGGATCCAAAAGCAGGTGGGACCTGTGATGAGGTCCCAACTCCATGAGTGGTGATGGTAGTGGTGGTTGTAGAGAAGATGGGTAGTGGGATATGTGTGGATGGTGGGGTAGTCATGATGGGTGGAGTGATAGTGGTGGTGGTAGGTGGAGTGGTGGTAATGGTGGTGGTAGGTAGAGTGGTGGTAGTGGTGGTGGATGGAATGGTAGTAGTGGTGGTAGGTGGAATGGATGTAGTGATGGTAGGTGGAGTGGTGGTAGTGGTGGCTGTAGTGGTGGTGGTGATAAAAGTCATCCTCCTCCTCTTCTTTTTCATCTCGTGGGGCTGAGCCATCTGTTTCTTCCTCGAGCCCCTCAAGGTGGATGCTCCCCCTGAAACGCGGAGCTGGTCTGGGGTATATGTGGGATCAGTAGTGGTCTCCCCAGACGTAGCTTGGCGTCCTCCTACCGCCTCTAGCCCGTGCTCTGTAGCAACTACATGACTGCCCAGTAACCTGGTTAGTGGCTCGTCATCACTATCTTCCTCCTCATCAGGAGGGCAGAAGCCTTGATGGAAGTTGGCGGTGGTGGTATCTCCACGAGTGGGTGGTGGAGTAGCATGGGTAGTGGGGCCCCTAGTAGAAGCGGGCCCAGAATCTCCACCAGTGTCATCGTCATCGTTATTAGAGTCATCATGGTGCCACCTTCGCCTACCTGGCGCCATGTAATCAGCCTGGGCCAAATGCCCGAAGAGTATATTCATAGGGGGCTTGACTTGCTTCCCACTGTAGACCTTCATGTGGCCCAAGGTCCTATCATCCATAATCTCCAGCGATATAGCATTGTGGCTTTCCTTGGGCAGGGTTGGCAGCTTCTCATCAATAATCATCTGTAAGAACCTTGGATACATGCAGAAGCCCTCCGTGCCCTTGGCATCAAGGTTCTCTATAAGGTAGGAGAATATCATGCTAGAGAAGCTGAAAGGGTGATTCAGCACCAGTGCCACGTAGGCATTCTAAATCTGGTCTGAAAGATCATCAAAGCCATCTCTCCTCGAAGCTAAGCACTTAAGTATCACATGTGCTAAGTACTTGTATTGGGGATACAGGTTGCTCTTGTTCAGCACACCTGCATTTATAACACCAGCGTACTTCATCCTGAGGAAGCACCCTCTCACTGTCAGAGGGTGTAGTCTGGTAGGGTGGTCTGCATCGTCACCCTACCCAAGTACTCGACAAATATCCCAGCAGTTGTCACCTCTATATCCATCCCAAAAATAGAACTCTGGATGCTGTAGGGCTCATGTGAACGATCAACCGATGCCCCCTCCCAGAAGGCCTGCTATATAGACCTATAGGGAGTGCACGGTGTGGATATAGCTCTGTGGATCCGGGATCTCTTGAGAAACGCTATAATCCCAGCAAACTCGGCACCGTTTCGAGTTGTGGCATCCAAATGAGCACATATGTTGTGCTTGGGTTTGATGGACCACCGATCAACCATAGATCTATAATACAAGACACATAGACATTAGATCACCACACAACAAAAATCAATTCAAATTAACCTGGTTGAACTCAGTCTGCTTCAATCATGCGATTGAACCATGCGACTGAGCTCAGTCGGTTGACCTAACATGCGATTGAATATAGTCGGGTGACTGAACATGCGATTGAGTTCAATCGGGTGACTGAGCATGCAATTGGTTCAGTCGGCCGACTGAGCCCATTCGTATCACTCATTCGGCCGATTGAGTCATTCGTCTAGCTCAGTCGTGCGATTGTAGTTCATCCGTGTGTCCAGTCGCATGACCCACTGTTCGTTCAACTAAAATTCTAATTTGGACCAAATCTTCAAATTAGACGTCATGTTTGGGTTCATTAGACTCGCAATCACTATACTAATAACCTAGTAACCTTTATTTCAACATTTTAATTAGTTTAGTTAGGTTATTTGTCCTATTTTAGTGTCGGGTCTAGTTAGGGCCAAATTTCTTGATTTTGGAGTCAAATCGATGGAATGTTTGCAAGATTAGACAGCATTATACCTGTATAATCAACAAAGATCATCAGAATATCACAAGATGAGCGTAATTTGGGTCAGAGAAATTTTTGGTAGAGTAACGGTAGCTTTTGTGATTTTAGGGCGATTGGGAGTGATGAGTTTATGCGATCGACTATGGCCCTATTTATACTGAATCTGATTTCAATCAGGCGACAGGACCCATTCACTTTGTTCATTCGGGTGATTGGACCTCAGTCGTGCGATTGGGTCAGTCGATCACATTCAGTCGGCCAACTGGGTTTGGGTCGGGCGACTGACTCATTCGTACAGCTCCATTCGGGCGACTGGTTCAATCTGGTAAGCCATTCGGTTGAATGGTTCATACTCATGCTCCATTTAGCTGTCTAGGGCATAAGTATGGTCCATTCGTATGGTTGGTCCATACTCATGGTCCAGTCGTGCGAATGGATCATACTCATGATTTTGACTTTATGACCATTTGACATTTTACACCCTTTAACTTATTGATTAAACATGTTTAGCAATCGATCATCTCAGATATGATCCTTTTAACTTGAAAACTTTTCATCACCTCAGACGTGATCCTTTTAAAACAATTTGTCTCCTCAGACATGACTCATTTTACATTTGAAAACATGTGTGGTCACCTCAAACGTGACCTTTTTAGGTGATTTAATCCCCAATTAAATTCCATGGCATAGTCCGATGTTTAACAAACTAAATTGACAAAATTTAAACAAAATAAAAGAACTAAAAGTGAAATACAAAACTAAAACGTGTTTTTGTGGTTTTGTGTGAGGTGGAAATTCTAAGATGGAAATCTAGAAGATTCGTTTCCTGATAGGGCAGCTTCAATTCATTTTGATAATAAGTGGACCGATTCAGTTTGGAATCATACAGGTACGTCAAATCATTCAGGACCTGTTATCAAAACCTTTTTATCTAGCAAGTTTAAGAGATCATACTAGTACTATTAGATCCCCACATTGATTTGGACTTTCAAGAGTTGTAGCCACGATGATTGTTAGTATACTTATCCTCTTAAATCCATACACAGACTTTTGACACAGATTGATGATAGTTTAAGGTTTAATTATTTAAACAAGATTTTGTAGATCCCACGCTTATATGATAATCAACATTCCTCAGGAGATTTTTGAGCGGTCTCAGGGTATTATTCAAGAAGAAACTATTCTTAGAGCTTTCAACGAGAAGCCAAGCCTCAGGTCAGTGCCACCGCACAACAGAGAGGCGGCAAACAACGATAAATTCTAGAATATATAGGTTATGCTTATCCTGAGGTCAGTGCCACCGCACAGCAGAGAGGCACATAATCTATCTTCTTGTTTGAGCATTTTTATTCTTTTTGCACAGATCTCACCAACAACATAGGTTATTAGTTTGATTTATTTTGCATTTTTTTCATCATGTGTTTTTGCTCATATTTTGGTCATACGCACACATTTGTGGCGTTTATTTTGCCCGTCACCCCTTATTGGAATTTTGTTGATTGTGTTAACTAGGGATAAGATGATAACCCACAGCTTGTTGAACAACTTAGTTTTTTCTTGAGATCACCAACAAGGCCTAATCATTTATTGTGTTGAATCTACCGACATATCATTTGTGGTCTAGCAACCTCTAGGTCTACTTTCTTTGTGTTACATTAGTAGTAATTAGTTTAACTATCATTTTTCTGTTTATATTGCTCAGACTACATAGATTATACTTTGAACTTCGCATCTAATTCAATTTAATCTTTGGAACAAACTATTTCACTTGTGCGAATGAAGGTGTGAAATTAGGCTATTCGTGCGATTGAACAATGTGGATGGTTCAATCGTGCAACTGAACTAATGCGGATGGCTCAGTCGGGCGAATGAACAAGTGCGGTTGAACAATGCGAATAGTCTGCTCAGTTGTACGAATGAAGGTACGAATGAGTCCAATCGTGTGTATGAGGGATGCATATGTATTCAATCGTGTGATTGAGTCAATCGTGCGACTGAAGCTGCTGGATTTCGAAAATTCGTAGGTTTAAGGTGTTTTGGACGCAAAAACACGAATTTTTACTAACCCTAATTGCCGTATGCCGGAAAAAACTAAACTTTACGAACAGGAGATGTCTAAGACACCATTTGACACAAAAAGATTATGTTTTTAGTGAAAAAACACAATTTTTGTATAAAAAACGATTGAATCACACGTAAATCAAGAGCCAAAGCTCTAATACCACTTGTTAGGATCGTGTATTGAACGAAATACTAACTGATAAACGTGTATACCGAATCAAAAGTGCGGAATCCTATTTGATTGGCGATCCAATCAGTGAGAACGCACGTAGAAACAATTGTAGATTGAATCTAAACGTTAAGAACGATTTGGAATCGATCTAGTGCGATCTATGAACTTGGAACATGTTCTTAGAGGTCTCTGGACGGCTAGGGTACGTATGTAGTCGAACTGTTCTCAATTCTTGTGTTTTTCCACGAATTAAGTGGTATTTATAGGTTAGGGTTTCTCATTCGGGAGACTGAACCATTAGCATGGTTCAGTCGTGCGATTGAGCCATGCGGTTGATTCATTCGCATGACTGAGTGTTCAGTCGTGCGACTGAGTGTTCAGTCGTGCGACTGAGCCAATCTCATATTATAATCGTGCGACTGATCCAGTCTCCTGGTTCAGTCGTGTGACTGAGTCATTCGCATGAAGTTGTTCATGCGTATGGTCCATTAGCATAGGCCATTCGCATGAGAACTTCATATTACTAAGTTTAAATATATTTATTAGTCATTATGTTACTAAGATTAATTCAAACAACCACAACCTATATAGTCAGTTCAATAAGCCTTAAACTACTAATTAATGAAATAATAAACATTATAAGCACAACCACACATTGTATTTCATTAAGTACCCAACCTATTACATATGTGTAAGACAATAAAGACATATTACATTAAGCTCAGAAACTAGGTACACATGTATCTACAATTATTAGTTGTGATTATGTGATTCATGAATTTATAATAATATATGATAAACAATAGTAATCTAATTAGGTCTTGTAAATGTTTATTATTATGATTATTGAATATTAATACTTGTAATTTGTAGTTAAAGTTATTTAAAAGTGTTAAAAGATTAGTTTTTCATAAAATAAAAACATTGGGGTTTAATTTATAATTATCTTTTAACAAAACATTACCTAAATTACAACTCTAATCCCCCTACAACCCCATTCGGCCGCAACCATCACCCAAACCCCCTCACCATTTGAAATTCAAATAAGAAACACATATACAATTTGGATTTTGGTTGGTTCCAAGTGTTACAAGGTGTTTTGCAAGTCCAATTATTGATTTCTACACATCTAAAGGTTAGTTTTGATTGGCTTTTCATCTTGATGAAGCCTAAATTTGAAATTGATGATGGAAACATGAAATTGATGATTGTTAGATGTTAGTTAGGTTGTATGAATGCTAGACTATGTTGATTGTGCAAGAAATTCAGGGATTGATCATCTAGTTCATACATTGCCTTAAGAGGAAACTTTTTATTCTTGGAATTCATGATTTGATGATGTTTTGATGTTAAATACAATGCTTGGATGTTAGATCCTTGAATATGAGGTGTTGATCATAACTTACTGAAAGTAGAAAATTTTATGTATGATTTTATAATTTGATAATGATTATCATGTTAGAATGAATGTTATGAACTTGATTAGATATAAAGTTGATGAAATCATGGTTGATTTGGATGCTAGATTGCTTTTGGGCATTACTTTCTCAAAAGGGAAACTTTATTTTTGTAGAACCTTTGATATGATGATTTGGGCATGCTTATGATGTTAGGATCATGTTAGAATGATTATTGATGATGTTTAATATGATAGAATATGATAATTGGGTTGTATGGATGCCTGGTTGATCATGTAAGGGATTTAGGTTTTGGTGATTATACATGATGGTGAATTGTGGTTAGTGACTAGGTGATCATGTTTGGGATTGGAATTTATGGTCACTATGTGTATTGGTCGGAATGAACTAACTGAATGAATATGATTATGATTGTCATACATGCGTGCGATTCTGGGGCCCCTACTTAGTAGGATTGGTAGGGTTTTGGATGTGAAGTCGTGAGTGACTTCACATGGCATATAGTGCATGATTAGACTTCACGTATGAACTAATTTTTGTGATGTACTTACATTTGTGATGAACATGTTGGTTGTTAAGATTTGCATGAGTTGTATGATGATCTAATGTTGTGTGATGACTTTGGTAGAACTTGGGTTGATGAAATGATACACGTGAATAACTTATGTGATATACATGTATGATAAGTTGATATGCATGATTAAACAATATTTCTATTAATATGTCACCAACGGGTCAAACGGGTCAACTAGGTTAACCTAGGGTTATTAAGTTTTTCTATGTACACATACTTGTGTACTTATATGATCTAGGTAACCTTTGAAGGGTTGTCTTTTCATCTATCATCAGTTCTCTTTTGTCATTATCTTTGCACATTAGGTGAGTTCATGCCCTAATTTTTATACACCCTATTTTGGGGGAGATAGCATACTTATTACAAGCGCATTATTTTTATAAGTTGTGTATAGTTTAACATAATGCATTATACCTTGAAAGTCCTCACACTTTCGGATCATTAATAATGGTAACTAGCGGGAAATCTTGGGTAGTACTACTGGTTTTGACAAGCCCCACCTGTGCAACTCGAGGTCAAATGGGTGAAATATTATCCTAAACACAAACATCATCACGACCTGGTATGTCGTGACGGGAGGCAACAAACGCAACACAATCAGCTTCGATCGCGAAATCACTATTGTTATTACTTGTGAATATAGACTATCTATCTATTTTAATGCACTTCTTATGTTATTCAAATGATATTGTTTATGTTAAATGCAAACTCTTGAACTCACCAACCATTGTGTTGACATTTTTAGTATCCTATTCTTAGGTCGCTAACTTAGCTTGCCATTCGGAGCACAACACGGGTCCAACATGCATTCTAAGACTTATATTAAAGACATAACTCTTGGTTTTTGTAACACCCTACACATATCCCACATCGGTCGTGGACAAGAGATATTCCTTGTTCATAAGGAATGTCTGGCCTCTAACATCAACAACATGTTTTGGGAGTATTGCCTGTGGATGATAGGAGAACTCCACAGTTAACCGTGCTCAGGTAGGAGCAATCTAGGGATCGTTGACCTCCCTGGGAAGTTTTCATCTGGGCAACCAAAAGCAAACCCGTGAGCAAAGCGGACAATATTGTTGGTATGAGAGGCCGGGTGTTACAGAATGGTATTAGAGCCACTCGTGTGTCGTTCAGGGTGCGGGACATACCTTACCAAGGATGGTGACTTCACGGGCTCATACAGGATGATAAGTCCAAACATGGGGTGCTTGTAATACCCTACACATATCCCATATCGGCCACAAACAGGAGAGATTCCTATTTCATAAGGAATGTCTGGCCTGTAACATCAACAATGTGTTTTGGGCGTATTGGCTGTGGATGAGAGGAGAACTCCACAGTTAAGCATGCTTGGGTGGGAGCAATATAAGGATGGGTGACCTCCCTGGGAAGTTTTCACCTAGGCAACCAAAAGCAAACCTGTGAGCTCCTCGTGAGCAAAGAAGACAAAATTGTTGGTATGAGAGGTCGAGTGTTACAGTTTTCATCTATGAGTTTCAAATATTAGGTTGGCGCATGTTTTGCCAAATTATTCACTATTATACTTTGGGTTTGTCTTATTTATAAAACGCTTCTACATGGATTCAAAGTTTGAGCTTTGGTTGTTTTTCTTTAAATGTGGCATATAGTGTCGTTCTTAGTAACTAGTGACTGTGATCGTGGTTTGTTCACACGCCTCACGGTAAAACTCCGCAAATGGATTTTGAGGGTATGACAAATTGGTATCAGAGCCATTGGTTATAGAGAACTAGGTTGCATACACACTAGTCTATAACCGCACACAGTCTGTTAGTTAATCGTTGCTTATCATTTTACTTTATTCTCATTGGCATACATATCACGTGCATTGCAACATGGCATCATCATCTAGAGTTTTAGGTAAAAGACATGCGTGATCTGAATCCCCTCTTCTTCTCATGTACCTTATCGAGTACCTAACTGACCACGACATCCTTACCCTCGTGGTGAGATAGATTGGGATCAACCGTTCGTGCCACCTGAGCGCGATCCTCTGCGGGATCGGAGATACTATGCTACTAATGTAAACCATATGGTTTACAAAGAGCGTGTCCCAGGCCTTGCTACTGCTAGACCTATGACCAGGTCAACCATTGCCCCTACGACACATGCTCTTCCCTCACTTGATGTTCCCCTGGAGAAGGTAGTTACAAATTTAGTTTCTACTTTGGACATTGAATGTCGTCGAATCAGAGTACTCACTGATGAGAACTAAGCTCTAAAGAATGAGAAGCCCCATCTACGTTTACATATAGCGACACTTGAGGAGCGGTTTTCGATGTCTATCAGTGGAAATTTCAAGATGGTCGGTAGAGTGATGAATCTTTTAGAGCATTCGGACGAGCAGGATCACCATAATATGGGCCTCGAGAATTGATTAACTTGACTCGAAGCACAGCTTGTAGCACTGCAGATTGTGGACAATCCTGTAGAGGATTCCGATGAAGACCCTGAGGAAGCTCTAGAAGGAACCCCAGACGGCGGAGACAGTGATGGATAAGACTTGTTAGATTGACTTTCCTTATTTACATGACTTTAACTGCATAGCATTTTTCTAAAACCTATGTGGGAAGGGTTATTTCCCACACAACTGAAAACTTGAAAATCTGACATTGATTGGATTTTTTGTGAGCTACTTATAATTATTTATGATAAGTTATTATTTTGATTATAAATATTGTGGTTGTGGTTGTGCATTATTTTTTATTATTTACCATAGTTCAATGAGACTAATTTGTTGGATGTTACTCATTATCGTATTGTGAATGTAAAGTGAAATATGGACGGTCGAGGCAGAGGACGTGGACGTGGACGTGGGTGTGGCGGTGGACGTGGCACTGGCAATGCGAACATGACCCCAGCTGAATTAGCTGCTCTAATACACCAGCATGTGCAAGCGGCATTCAATACTCAGCCCACATAGTTTGAAGGTAAACGGTGATACAAGTCATCATTTACACGACTATTCCGTTAGGTAATTAATTCTTTTGGTTTGATTTAAACACCCTGATATGTTGAATACAGGACCGCCTGGATGCACGTACAAGGCATTCATAGACTGTAGGCCCATACCAAAGTGGAGCCGAGGGAGCTGTAGGGCTCGTAAGGTAGTTTGAGAAGAATGAGTCGGTCTTCGCCAAATGTTATTGTCCAGTGGCGGACCAGGTGAAATACATCACGGGAACACGGGAAGGTGCAACACTCATGTGGTGGAATGCTCAAATACAAATGCTTGTCCAGGAAATGGCAAATGCGCTATCGTGGGAGGAATTTAAGACGATGATGATGGAGGAATACTGCCCCTGTAATGAAGTTCAAAAGCTGGAAGCTGAGTTCTGGCAATTAAAGATGGAAGGATCTGACATCGAGACTTACACTACTAGGTCTCATGAGCTAGCTACACTCTGTCCTTGCATGGCTGACCCACCGAGCTAACGAATTGAGCTCTACTTACGTGGTCTAGTTCCGGAGATTCAGAGTATGGTGACTGTTGCAAATCTCCCTACCATTCAATAGGTTATCTGACTAGCTCACAAGCTCACTAATCAGGCTATGGAGCAAGGGAAGTTACCCAAGTGGGGCGTTGTGACAAGCATGCCCGATAACAAACGCAAGTGGGAAAACAATGCTAGCAAGGGATCGTTGTCTGGTAACGAACCTTAGCAACACCAATCTCAACAAAAGAATCAGCAGAGATGGTTCGATAACAATCGCAACTTCAATCAATCATCTTCTCATCTCAAGGACCAAGTGGATACGTGGGAAAAAATCCCAGGTGCAATAGATGCAATCACCACCACACTGGTAGGTGTGACAGTTTTCGATACCAGTGTTGTGGGAAGGTTGGACATGTGGCAAAGAATTGTCGTGGGGAGTTGATGAAGAAGCGCCAGTAGTCTCAGTAGCCCCATGAAACACCAAAGGGTTGCTTTGAGCGTGGAAAAGAGGGACATTACAAGAGAAATTGCCCTCAATTAAAATAAATAGGAATGACAATGAGAATGGTGGCAATAACAATAATGGTGGAAATGGTGATTATAATGGTGGCAACATTGGTGGAGCTATAGGGAGAGCCTTTGTCATGGGTTCATGTGAGGCTCTAAACGATCGTACAACTATAACTGGTAAATTTACTATTAATGGTCGTTTCAAAGGAACCGATAGGAGTTTTATCACTACTAAGTTTTGTAGTATCTTAAGTGATATGCCTTTTGCATTGGAATCTAAGTATACTGTAGAGTTAGCTCATAGTAAGCAAATATCCATTGCGCACATCCTTAAGGGTTGCAAGATGAAACTTACAGGTCATACCTTTGATATTGATCTTATGCCTATTACACTTAGAAGTTTCGATGTGGTCGTAGGCATGGATTGGTTGTCCGAGAAGCAAGCAGAAGTGATTTGTCTTGAGAAGGTCATACGCATTCTCTACTGGATGTGGAAACTGTGAATCCAAGGTTCGCAATCAGGAATTATCAGTGTTAATTGAAAGTCAAATTAACGTTTGCGGAATCAATGTTAAATTGGTTTAATTGTTTTTATTAATTTCAATATCAATAATGATTAATACTTAAGTTGAACGCAATGAATAGAACACAATTAATGATCAGACAAAGATTCAATTCAAACGTATTTCATTAAAAGTGGTTAATGATTACAAATAAACAATGAATCATAGAATGATATTGATTTGAATGGTTGATGATGTGACGGCTGCTAGGGTTTTGGTTTGTGTGATTTGATGTGATGTTTGGTTGTTGTATTGTTGCTTGGATGTTTGCCGTCGAAGCCGTCTACTAGATTTGAAACCTAGGATCCATATTTATAGACGATAATGTTTCTCTTAAGGAAACACTGGATCTATTGGGATTTGGAATTGTTTCTGTTAAGGAATCAGCAGATCTCTTGGGATTCGCATAATTGCCTTATTGACTTGTTGACTTGTAACACTTGTATTATTTATATACAAGTGTTTGGACTCCGCAGGAATATTGTCTTCCGTAGATATTTGTTCTTCCGCCGGAATCTTGTTCTTCCGAGGGTACATTGTTCTTCCGAAGCAATCTTGTTCTTCCATCCTCAGAGCTTGTTATTCATCCGCAAAAGATCTTCGGATGTATTTTACTTGTAAGAAACATATCTACGGGAGAACAAAATGTTCATCCGTAGATGTTTCTTACACTTGGTGAATTTTACCAATCATAATGTTTTCCCTGCAAACATACATAAATCAACACACATATATGGGTTAACTTATACATTTAATGCATACATAATAATGAATTACAAGTATTCATTACAAATATTAATTCAAGTTCTAAGCCTATACAAAATGGACTAGATCTATTGATCCTAGATCTAACAGAAACTCTTTCGGTTAATGGCAAGAAGAGTGGTGCTGCCATAGGCATAATATCATTCGTGAAGGCTTAGAAGTAGCTACGCAAGGGTCACCTAGCTATATTAGCCCTCATCTCTAACAAGAAACAAGAGGAAAAGGAAGTAGAGGATATTTCGGTGGTTCATGACTTCCCATGGGTGTTTCTAGCGGATTTGCCTGGACTACCACCAAATCGTCAATTTGAGTTTCAGATCGATTCGACTCCGGGAGCTGCTCCAATTGCGCGAACACCTTACCGGTTGGCACCGAACGATCTGCAGGAACTATCTACACAACTTCAGGAACTATTGGATAAAGGGTTTATTCAATCGAGCTCATCACCGTGTGTAATGCCTCATTCCTGGGACTCTCATAGTTGGATAATCATCGCACGTAAAACATAAAACATATATTATACATTTAAGTTTACTAAAACCACGCAGTAGAATAATTTAAAATCATTTCATTTATTGCTAATTGCTTTTGCAAAATAATACAACATTGTTAATAAATACAAAATATCATTAGTTCACATTACTATGCAAAAACATCATCGTTAACAAAATGGATGCCATTCAAAAATGTCAAGTAGCTTCCTTGTGCCATCCTCAACAACAATTACTTGCCAACTAGAAACACATAAAGTCAGCGTTGCTGAGTGAGTTCTAGTTTATAAAATAAAATACTTTACTTTCGTTTAAACCCATTCCTTTACTTTCATGTGTGATCATATATCGTACATACAAATAGATAATATTTATTATTATCTTTCATAATAGTTCGTTTCTTTTCATTCAATCAATGTACGACATCATCATCATTCGTTCTTATACATTAACTTTCTTACCGCACATTTCATTTGTTCATCATTATCTTTCACTATTCATTCCGGACCAATGCCAAAAGCTATATCCCAAACGTAGGCACGAAGAGGGTACTGGGCCAAAGTCTATAAATAGACCCTCATTCATTACGCATGTAGCCTGGCACCAGTTCGGGGCAAGCAACGAAGATCCCATACATTTGGCCAGTCACAAATACTAGACCCCTATGTGTATCCTTAAGATTTAGCTAAACCACACATAGTTGAGCTAACTCCATTTTAGAGTCATGCACCTCCTAACAAATTCTTGCAAGCCTTTTATTTTCATCATTCATTAATGCATGCATTCTTTCATTCATTGCATTTCTCTTTTCATTTTCTTCCGCTTTACGTTACATAATACTTTACTTGTATTGATATAATCATACCACACAAAGCTACGGAAATTAAACATACATAAAAAGGAACATAACATAACTAGAACCATACATGACATCATAATACACATCACATACAACATCATACATCATAAAGTCATCATACATTACCCTCGGGAACCTCCCAAGTCAAAGCCTAACACTTCATTTTTTCCCAAAATTTAGAAAAATATTCTCAGTCTTAGGCACATGGCCTTCTGGGTGCATGGGAACACTTAGCTGCATGGGAAAAGTTTTGGGCACATGGGAAAAGCTCTGGGCACATGGGAAAAGTTCTGGGCACATGGGAAAAGTTCTGGGCGCACGGGCACTATTGGGATGCATGACCCAACACTTAGTCATTTTCAGGCATTTCTAGGCACATGAGCACTATACAAGCGCATGGACACTTAGTCAATTTCATCGTACTCTAGGCGTATGGATACTATTTAAGCATATCGGGTTTTGGGTGGATGGGGGACACTTAGGCAAATTCAACCGTTGAGCGTATGGGCAATCAACTCATACTAACAACTTAATAATCAGTCCCAACATCATCAATTCATCATGTTCTAAACTTATTTCTATCATTCTAAGCATCAAATCATGAACAGAACACAATCATAACATCAAGAACGCCCAAATCATAACCCACCCACATTCACACATACACATTCATACGGGTATCAAAACGCACTTAAACGAAAACATTTACACATGCATTTCTAGCCCTAAAATTAGTTAAAACATATAAAATAGGGGTTCTAGAACTCATCTTATGCAACTTTCTTGTAGAATTCTTCACACCCGAATGCAAATTGAGTTCAACCGCCTAGAAACGCACCAAGAACACACACACACGAACACATACAAACACATAACAATATAACCGAGGCATATGCCGGCCAAGAACTTTTAAAAACACCAAATTATTACCTTGAATTGTAATCCTTCTTCTTCTTCTCTCGAAAAACGAAGCTTTCTCTACTTTCTCACTCTAGAAACTGATGAAAAGAAGTGTGCAGGGTGTTATGAGCGGCCATAACACCTTTTGTACAAAATATAATATAATATTTTTTTCCTTTTACACATTTAACCCCTCTACTTAGGTTCTATTACATTATTTCTTTTATTCTTCTTTTTTTCAAAAATCCAAGTGTTACACCGTGGGGAGCACCTGTTCTCTTTGTAAAGAAGAAGGATGGCACTTTTCGAATGTGTATCGACTAAAGGGAATTGAACAAGGTCACAATCAATAAATGATACCCTTTTACCGTGTATCGATGACTTGTTTGTTCAGCTTCTAGTATCTAGCTATTACTCAAAGATTGATCTAAGGTCCAGTTATCATAAATTGTGAGTTCGAGAAGAAGACATCTCGAAAACCGTATTTCATACTCACCATGGTCACTATGAATTCTTGGTCATGCCATTTGGGTTGACTAATGCACCAGCAGTGTTCATGGATCCAATGAACCATGTGTGCAAACCCTATCTCGATCAGTTTGCTATCGTGTTTATCGATAACATATTGATCTACTCTACGAGCAATGAAGAACACGTGAAGCACCTACGTTTAATCTTGGAACTACTAGAAAGGAAAAGTTGTACGCCAAGTTTTGTAAGTGTGATTTCTGGATTCATGAGGTTCAATTCTTGGGTCACATCATTAACAAGAAGGAATACATGTGGTTCCTAAAATGATTGAGGCGATAAAGAAATGGTCGGTACCCAAGACGCCTAGTGAGATAAGGCAATTCATTGGACTGGCAAGATATTATCAACGTTTCATAGAGGGATTTTCTAAAATAACTCAACCTCTCACAACCTTGACCCATAAAGGAACAATTTATAAATACGTTGAGAGTTAAGAAGCTACCTTTTAGTTATTGAAGCAGAAACTTTGTAGCGGGCCGATATTAGCATTACTAGAAGGAAGTGATGATTTCATAGTTTACTGTGATGCTTTTATCCAAGGACTTGGTTGTGTTCTGATGCAATGTGACAAAGTAATAGCTTAGCCTCGTGACAACTGAAGATACACGAAAAGAACTACACTACTCATGACTTGGAGTTAGGAGCAGTGGTCTTTGCCTTGAAGATCTGGAGACATTACTTGTACGGTACCAAGTGCACTATTTACACCAATCACAAGAGTCTTCAGCATATCATTGAGGAGAAAGAGCTTAACATGAGGCAACAATGCTAGGTGGAATTGTTAAACGAATATGATTGTGCTATTAAATATCACCAGGTAAGGCGAACGTAGTTGCCGATGCCTTGAGTAGAAAGGAGACTGCTAAGCCCCGACGAATGCATGCTTTATAGATACGATTAGCACTCACTTGCCTGAACAGATCAAGGAAACCCAGAAAGAAGCCTTGAAAGCAGAAAACGTTGGATCTGAATCCTTACGTAGAATGGACAAATGTTCGAAGTCAAATCTGATGGAATTCGGTATTTCATGGATAGACTTTGGGTACCTTCATATGGGAACCTAAAAGACTTGGTTATGAGTGAAGCACACAAGTCTAAATATTCCATACACCTTAGCTCTGACAAAATGTATCATGACTTGAAGGTACACTACTGGTGGCCTAACATGAAGGCATATGTAGCTACATACGTGAGCAAGTGTTTGACCTGTTCTAAGATTAAAGTGGAATTACAAAAACCATCTGGACTACCGAAACAACCTGAGATCCCCTTGTGGAAGTGGGAACAGATTTTTGTAGATACATATGTACCTAGTTTATGAGCTTAATGTAAAATGTCTTTATTGTCTTACACATATGTAATAGAATGGGTACTTAATGAAATACAATGTGTGGTTGTGCTTATAATGTTTATTATTTCATTGATTAGTAGGTTAACGCTTATTGAATTGACTATATAGGTTTGTGGTTGTTTGAATTAATCTTAGTAATGTAATGATTAAGAAATATATTCAAACTTAGTAATATGAAGTTCTCATGCGAATGGCCCATGCCAATGGACCATACGCATGAACAACTTCATGCGAATGACTCAGTCGCACGACTGAACCAGGAGACTGCATTAGTCACATGGTTGTAACATGAGATTGGCTTAATCGCATGACTGAACACTCAGTCGTGCGAATGGATCAACCACATGGCTCAATCGCACGATTGAACCATGCTAATGGTTCAGTCGCCCGAATGAGAAACCCTAACCTATAAATACCACTTAATTCGTGGAAATACGTAACACTTCGAATACATACGTACCCTAGCCGTCCAGAGACCTCTAAGAACCTGTTCCAAGTTCATAGATCGCAATAGATCGATTACCAATCGTTCTTAACATTTAGATTCAATCCACAATTGTTTCTACATGCGTTCTCACTGATTGGATCGCCAATCAAATAGGATTCCACACTATTTGAATCAGTATACATGTTTATCAGTTAGTACATCGTCCAGTACACGATCCTAACAAGTGGTATCAAAGCTTTGGCTCTTGATTTACATGTGATTCAATCAATTTTGATATAAAAATTGTGTTTTTCCACTAAACACTAAATCTTTTTGTGTCAAACGGTGTTTTAGACGTCTCCAGATAATAAAGTTAACTTTTTCCGGCATACGGCAATTACGGTTAGTGAGAAATTCGAGTTTTTGCGTCCAAAATACCTTAAACCTTCGAATTCTCAAAATCCAGCATCTTCAGTCGCCCGATTGACTCAATCGCACGGGTGAGTTCATACGCATCCCTCATACGCACGATTGGACTCATTCGTACCTTCATTCGTACGACTGAATTGTCTAGTCGCATAGTTCATCCGCACCTGTCCGTTCGCCCGATTGATTCATCCGCATTGGTTCATTCGCCCGTTTGAGCCATCCGCATTGTTCAATCGCCCGAATAACCCAATCGCACACCTCCATTCGCACTAGTAAAGCAGTTTGTTCCAAAATTTAAAGCTAACAGTAATGGAGGATCAGTATTCAGCGTTCACTGCGGGGAGAGACTCAAGGATCCAGAATCTATTGCTTCTGGAAAATGAAGTGGGGAATCATAACAAACCACCGAAGCTAATCACGTTAGATGATTATCCACAGTGGAAGCAAATATTCAAGATCTACTTGAATGGAGTAGATCCAAATCTGTGGGAGTCGATAGAGACGGGGTATAGCATGCCTGTAGGAGCAGATGGAGTCAAACTTACATTAGAGGGCATGACTAATGGACAAAAGATTAAGTACAATGCTGAGAAGAAAGTTTATGCATTGCTCACTCAGTCAATTCCGAAGGATGTTTTCCATCAATTTTCTGATAACAAGGAAGCAAAGAAGCTGTGGGATGCATTGGAAAAGAGATATGACGGTAATGCATCATTAAAAGCTCTAAAGGCTAAAGCGTTGAAGAAGGAGTTTGACAACTTCTCGTTAATGGGAAAGGAGAGCTTGGACGATGTTATTGATCGGTTCTATCACTTAATGAGTGAGCTGCACACTCATGGAGTCACCATCTCTATGGAAGACAAAGTCTCAAACTTTGCAGATGGGTTGCCTAAAAAGTAGGTTTCTTTTGTCTCCAACCTTAAACAGAATGATATGCTCGCGAAGTTAGATATCAATGACTTCATTCTGAAGCTGAGAGAGGAGGATTTGAGGATGAAGTACAGGGCACAAAAGTCTACTTATGATCAGAACCCTGCCTTGTACAACTCAACTCCTCAAGCCAAAACGTCTGGAGCTCCACTACAAACAACTTTTGTGTCGAGTTCAGCTGGTCCATCTTAAGCCTCTTCTTCAGGATCTGACACGTCATGGTCGTCTGTTACCTAATACATCGCACCTGAAGCAAATGCTACAAAACTGAAGACCGAGAATTTCGGGAATATGACTGTTGAGGTAGTAAAGGAGCACATGGACATCTTAGCAGCGGTAGTCCACTCATATGACGGGTTAGTTGCTGGGAAAATTGGGAACTGCCATCTGGCAGATGAGGACTATGAGCAGGTAGACTAGACAGAGCTCGAACGGATGGACATAATGTGGGCCTTAGCCAGTGCTGTCTGGAGAGCGAAGAAGTTTGTCAAGAAAACCGGACATAACTTGGTTGCTACTAAGGACACAACTTTCGGTTTTGACAAGTCCAAGGTTACTTGCTTCAACTATGGGGAAAAGGGGCACTTCAAACGTGAGTGTGTGAAGCCCAAAAAGACAGGAAATGGGAATCCTTTCACATCCTTCAATCGTCAGGATAAACCCACAAGTAGACCTACTTCGTCAAGCAAGGATCCTAAAGCTTTGACAACTCATGATGACGAAGGACAAGATTAGAGCTTTCGGTTTGTGTCTCCGGGAGAATCCAACATTGCTAGTGTCGAGGACTTAGATGACGACTCAGGAAGTGAGGGAGATATTGCAGTGGAGCTCGCTATGTCAAATATTGAAGAATCTGCAACTGTGGTGGATCACCTGCCTAAAGAAGGGACAAGTTCAACAAGTTCAGAATCACCGGAACCAGAAAAGTCAGACTCCACTTTGATGGCTGATTCATCCACTCCCTCTAAGGTAAGTACCACTGAACAACTATTTGATAGTCATGCATGCTTGGAATGTAATAAATTTAGGGAAAGCATTGACTTAAAATTTTCTAGGTTATTAGATCATAATGATAGCTTAGTTAATGATTTACAACTGTGCACTGAAGCCAATAGAATTCTAAAACAAAATGAGCATAGCTATAAAGAAAAGATAGAATTTTTGAACAAACAACTTAGGGAAAACGAAGTTGTAGCTTTTAATCAGGAAAATGACATTAAGTTCTATCTAAACTCCCTAGAAGACACTAAGAAACAAAAGGCAGTTTTAGAAGTAGAAGTAAATTCCTTAAAGCAAAAACTGCATAGTTGGACAAGTTCCTCTTACATTGTCTAACACTTAGTGAGAGAACACAACAATGGGGAGGGTTTGGGATATAAAGTGATTCCACCACCACATGAGATCTTGATGAATGCAAAAAGTAAACCCATTAATAATAACCCAATCAAAGATCATGTGGTGTCCACTCCCCTAGTAAGTGATCCAGATTTCACATGTAAACCTAATGAGTCTGGCACTAAACTAAAGGAGGCCACTTCAAAATCATAAGGTAAAATGCCCAGTGTCAATCTGGATGAACAATTTGAAAAGGTTAAAGTTAAGTCAAAGTCAACCAAGTCTAATTCTGAACCCAAAAAGACCAAACAAGTTAACCATCCTCGTGCATCATGTCTAAGTCCAGAGAAACAAAAAGGTAAAGATGTTAAAAATGTTCAAACAATTAATTTTGTTAAACCAGATAAATCATTTAAGCAAGAAATGTCAAAACCCAAACAAAACAATGTCACACGTGTGTCCCACACTTCTCCACAGAAACATTTGAATCGTCAAGTTGAAAGCAGATCATGCTACAACTGTGGAAAGTATGGACACGTTGTGTCTTACTGTTCTTATTATCAGACGCCAAAGAAGAAGGTTGAACTTTATGAAAATAAAGTAAGCTCTTCCAAAAGAAGATCCATGACTCCACCAAAAAGAGTCAGTGAACCTAAAGTTCAACCAATCAACCGGTCGTCTGTTTATCACAAACAGGCCTTACATAAGACTGGCTTATGGAAAGAAAAATCTATCCATGAATCTAATAATGAGAACAAGAAGACCATAGATCTTCCCTCACCCTCAAAAGGTCAATGGGTGGAATTTATGATGTGTGATGCTTCTGGGTCACCCAAGCCAGTTAAGGCTTGGGTCCCTAACCTCAACTAATGATTTCCAATGAATGTGCAGGGTGTTCGCAATAGTGCTGAAACAAATACTTGGATCGTAGATAGCGGAGCATCTAGGCACATGACTGGAAACCGGGCACTCCTGTCAAACGTCAAACAAATTAAATGAAGTCATGTTTCATTTGCTGCAAACAAAGAAGGTTACATCACAGCTCAAGGGGAAGTAGGGAACCAGAAAGTGAAGTTTGATAAGGTAAACTACGTTCAATAACTTCAAAACAACTTACTTTCTGTATCCCTGATGTGTGACAATGGATTTAAGGTAGTATTCGACAAGAAGAAGTGCTATGTCCTGAAAAAGAACTATGTGATCCCAGAGGACCAAGTATTAATATCTGCCTCAAGATATAATGAACTTTATGTCTTGGATCTATCAAAGGCCTCTACAACGGATCATCAAGTATAGTGCTTCTTGTCAAAAGCTACCGAGAAGGATTCAATTTCCTGGCAAAGGAGAATGGGGCACATCAATCCACGGAAGATGAATCACTTGATCCAGAATGATCTAGTGCGGGGAGTAAACGTCAAAAACTTCCAACTCCCGGATTTTTGTGTCGCCTGTAAGAAAGGCAAACAGACAAAGAAGTCTCATAAGGAAAAGAAGGTTCATTCCATTGAACTGCCTCTTGAGCTTCTTCAGATGGATTTGTTTGGTCCATTCAGTACAAAAAGCATCGTAGGCGACTTGTACTGCTATGTAGTTATAGATGACTACTCAAGATTCTCTTGGGTAATGTTTCTGAAATAAAAATTAGAAACATTTGAGTCATTCAAAGAGTTAGTAACTACACAGGAGTCTCTTTACAAGCTGAAGGTAAGACATGTACGCTCAGACAACGGAACTGAGTTCAAAAACCAATGGATGGAGGCTTTCTGCAAAGAAAAAGGAATTGTGCATTAGTTCACGTCCGCCTACACCCCTCAGATGAATGGCGTTGCTGAGAGAAAGAATCGTAGCTTAATAGAGACAACACGGACAATGCTAGCAGACTCGAAGCTGCTTATCCAATTTTGGAATGAGGCAGTTGCCAATGCGTGTTACACGTTAAATCGAGTTCTGGTAGTTAAACATCATGGAAAGACGTGTTACAAGATACTTCAACGACGTAAACCAAATCTAGAGTATCTCGAACCGTTTGGCACACCGTGCACACTACTGAAGAAAAACTAGGAGGGAAAGTTTAGCGAGAAGGCTGACGAAGGAATCTTTCTTGGATACAACATACCGAATAAGAGAGTCTACAACAACTCAACGGGTCAAGTAGAAGTGTGATGTAATGTCGACGTTCAGAGATACACCACTCCTCCTGCTGGAAAAGGACCCGCTTTCTTTTTCGACTATGATGGATTCTTCAAGTCCTTCAACATCCCTCTCTCCACCTATGACGATGACTTAGCAACCAAAATGATGTTTGATGTCATAAACACACCATCACAAGACGCCACATCATCTGGTTCCCATGGTGAATCGACTAACCAGTCAGGGGGAGCACTCGAGGTAAGTGACTCCTCCTCTGACGAAGAAGCTGTGGAGGATGACCAAAACAATCAGGAGGAATAGGTTCCCGTTCCTGCAAGTCCACAAGCATCTGACATTGATGCCTCTGAGTCTTCAAAACCTCACACTCCTTCTGCCTTAGATACAAAACCAAATGATCATAATCTTGGTTCTGAGGTAGTTGTTCCCACCACTCCTGGATCACGCCTAAATGTCTATCATCCTCTGGACAATGTCAATGGAGATGTTAGATCAGGAGTTCAGACTAGAAATCAGCTATATTCAGTTGATTATGCCTAGGTAATGGAAAAATGATACCTTCACGATGGCGCATATCGTTGTTTTATGTCTCAATTTGAGCCAAAATACGTCAGTGAAGCCCTAAATGATGAGGCATGGGTGAGTGCCATGCAAGAAGAACTTCTTCAGTTCAAGAAGTTAGGTGTATGGACACTGGTGAATAGACCTAAAGGTGCTAAAGTCATTGGCACTAAATGGGTCTTGAAATGTAAGAAAGATGACCAAGGTGTCATCATCAGGAACAAGGCTCGACTTGTTGTTGAAGGATTTCGACAAGTCGATGGAATAGACTAAAATGAAGTATTTGCACCTGTGGCGAGAATGGAAGCGATCCGTATCTTCCTAGCCTATGCCTCTTACATGAAGATTAAAGTCTATCAACCGGATGTAAAGAGTGCATTTCTTCATGGTGAAATCCGGGAAACTGTGTATGTCAGTCAGCCCGAAGGATTTGAGGATCCATATCATCGGGACAGAGTTTACAAACTAGATAAGGCTCTCTACGGGCTTCATCAAGCCCCAAGAGCATGGTATTAGAAACTCTCAACTCACCTTGTGAAACACAGATTTCGCATAGGTGTAATTGACTGCACATTGTTCATCAAAGAAAAGGATGGTGATCTGCTGCTTGTTCAGATTTATGTTGATGACATAATCTTCGGTTCCAAGAATGAGGAATTATGTAAGGAATTTGAAGCAGTAATGAAGGCAGAATTTGAAATGAGTGCCATGGGAGAGATGAAGTTCTTTCTCGGGTTACAGGTGGATCAAACACCAAAGGGGATATTCCTACATCAGACCAAGTATGTAGGAGATATTCTCAGTCGGTTTGATATGGAGAATGCTTCCACAGCTGGGACTCCACTTGCTACAAACCATGATGTAGCACCCGACAAGAATGGTGATCTGGTTGATG